>CM033716.1:76732462-76909886 GCA_019671005.1 Hibiscus mutabilis
GATATAGTTATTGTTATTGATATTGGCAAGTATTGAATCCTTGGATACGAATGGACATGAGATACAATTGGCATGCCATAGAATTCACGAGCTCATTGGTAAGGAGTGGACTACGGTCCTTGAGCTAAGGCTCTTATTGGTGATGTTGGCGGGATGTAGTGGTGTTGGTCTTATCGGTGATGTTGGCAGATATTGACCACTCATTGTTGGCGATGTTGGTTAGGAATTTTCTTATCCACAATACATGTCGATCCAAGGAAAATATGTGAATAAGTGTTGCAAGCATTGTTAAATTATGATTTGAGTTGCACTTTCATTTTTTATACATGTTATGATCTTCATTAATGCTCAAACGATTCCCTTTGACTACCTCACTAGGCTAAGTAAGCCTAATGCATCTCATTTCCATGTACTTTCAGGTTAAAGCATAGTTGGATCGAGGATCAAAGCAAGGAGCATTCTGAAGCAAGTCATTATCCTCTATGTAATGTTAATCCAGTCCTTGAACTCCTAGAATGGTGACGTAGGGTCTAGACAAGTTGGTTTAGTCCCATTTTGCATGTATATGTGGTCTAATATGTTAAAAGGGTTAAAATGCCCATTTTGGTCATGTTAGTGTTTTGGTTAAAAGCACCAAATATGCATATTTGGCCTAACTAGTGAAAACATGGTAGATGGATTCATTTGATGGCTAAACTTTGCATGCCAACAAATTTTAGTGTTTAAAAGTTGTTAGTAAAAATTCATTGCATTTGGACATCGTTCAACAGGTTAAATTGATTAAAAACCAGAATAAATCTGTCATTACAGTGCAGGCGTATCGATACAGGTCAAGCTATTTCGGTATGACCTTGCATATTTGGTCGGTCAAAGCTTAAGTCAAGTAGGGCGTATCGACACGGGCTAGGACGTCTCGGTACGGAAGTTAATAGTAAGGTTGGAGAATTTAGTTGTATCGATACAGCCTTTGGGTGTATAGAAACAGGTCAACCATGGTTAATTCGTATCGATACAGCCTCAACTGTATTGAATCAAGTAAGGATTTTGGCAAATGAAACTTGAAACTATGCATATCGGTATCAATACGGCCCTAGGCGTATCGAAATAATGTTCAACAGTCAAGTCAAATTAGGTCAACCTGTATCTATACACCCCTTAGGTGTTTCGATACGGTGTCTGTTAATTTCGTTATCTCGTATTGATACTGGTTAAGCTGTATCGAAACGGAATCTGACAGATTCGAATTAAGGCTTAAATCGTGCATACACGTATCGATACAACCCATTGGTGTTTCGATACGGTGACAGTTAATTCTGTTAATGGGCTATGAACACTATTTTAAATAGTTTACAGATTGGTCACTAAGTATTGCATGGTTTAATTGAACTAGTAAATGAACTACGATTAAACTGAAAATTTGCATGAATATTGATCATGAATTAAATTTCATTATAGTATAGTTAATTATAAGCAAGGACCCCTGAATTACAGAAATTATAGTTTGGTCCCCTAAACTTGAAAAAGTTTAAAATTGATCTCCGATCAATAACCCAAGTATGGAATTGAATCAGTAAGGACATTGTATTGATATCGGGATATTCCGTAAGCATAGTATTGGTTAATGTTTGAATTATAATTCAAATTCATTGCTTCGTTCATCGTACAGTTCACCAGTGACGTTCTCCGACCCGGGTTCCTACCAGGCCGGGTGGGGGATGTTACAATTTTTATGGAATTTACGGAGAATTTCCAAACTTACTTCAGACTATCATACTTAGGTCATGTGATATTAGATTTTTGTTGAAAAATGGATAAATTACCCTTATGGACATCTAACTTTGTAAAATATTAGGGATCTTTACGGATATTTTTCGGGGATCCCCGTGGTGATTTATACAGGTACGGTTCGGTTATCCCCACGATTCGGATATAGCATTCCCCGTCTTCATCCCATCCCCATTTGAGCTTCGGTGATAAAACTTCCCTTGTCCTCATCCCTGTGGGTGAATCTTTCGGTTACTCCCCATACCTGCCGATTTGGATCCCCACGATTTTTTATTATTCCCCACCTGATTGCCACCCCTATGTGGCAGTGCATGTGTGATGATGATGTGGCAGTGGGGCTGAATTGATTTTTTAAACTTAATTCGAGAGCATAATTAATTTTTTGCCGAGTTTAAGGGCATAATTCATTTTAATTGAAAGTTTGATAACTTATTTAATATTTAAGCTAAAAAATAAGAATTTAAGAAATTATTAAAATTTTAAAAATGGATAAATAATTTGTTTAAATTTTAAGCCAATTTAATTGATTTATTTAATTTTTGAATAAAATTAGATAAATAATTTGGTTTTTCAAGTTGAACATTTACAAATATAATATATAAAAAATCGAGTAACAAATTTATGTAAATATCTTTTGGGTTCTTGGTAATTTTAAAATAAAATAAGCAAAATGAAAACTCTCACAAAAATTAAAATATTCTTAAATTTTTTTTAAAAATTCCAAAACTTAATAAAAATAAATAAAATATTTAAAAAAATTATTGAAAATAAAAACTAATATAAAAAATTAAAATGTATTTGAGATTAAAAATGATAAAATATAAAAATAAATAAAAAATGTTTATAAAGTATTAAAAATTGAATACTTTCATCAAAAAAGTATTTGACTTCGTCAGTCTGAGTATTATCATTCGTTAAACAAATTTTCAGTGGAATCAACCTTGTATTAAAGTAACAATAAAACTTAAATTTTCTTTCGTTTTTCTATGTCAAATTGATTCTTATTAATATTTGATGTAAAATTTTTGTTCTTTCTACTTTAATACAATGATGATTCCATTGAAAATATGCTCAATGAGTATTAGTAGGCTTTGTAGCTAGAAATAGTTGAAGACTTTTCCGTTGGTTTATAAATATTTTAAAATTTTGAGTTTTTATATTTATAAATTTTCATATTTTTGATTTTATGTTTTACCTAATTTTTTAAATTCATTATAGTATTTTTATTTTTTAATATTTTATGATTATTTAAATATTATTTAAATATTTTTAAATTTTTAGTAATTTATTATTTTTTAGCTTAAAGGTTAAGTAAGTTATCGAACTTTCAACTAAAATGAATTATGCCCCTGAACTCGGCAAAAAATTCAATTATGCCCTCGAATTCAGTTTAAAAAATCAATTCAGCCCCTCTGCCACGTCATCATCCCACATGCACTGCCACTTCAGCATAGTTGACTGCCACATCAGCACCATTAATTGCCACGTCAGCACCGTAACGGTCAACGTTAGTCAAGGGGCTAATTTGCTGCAATGTGCGAACTGGAGGATAGGGATGGACCAAGGGGGCTGGAAGGGGCGGACGCCCCCCTAAAAAATTGAAACTCCTATACAATTTAGAAAATTTTTAGATTTTTTCAATGTATTTTCTATTGAAAATCTATTTTTGCCCCTCTAAACTTTTATAAGTTCGCCCCGTAACCTGAAGTCTTGCGTCCGTCCCTGTTGGAGGACCTAATTGAACGCATTTTCGCGCGATAGACAACATTGCTAATTTGGGTCAAACTCAGAGCAAACTAACCCCTTTATTATGTTGAAGAAAAGAAAAATCAAGTTCAAGTTCAAGAAGTTCAAACTCAAATATCGATATAAACCAGGAGTCAAGTCCAAATACTTAATAAGACTAAAAATGGTTTCAAATTCTAAATTGAATCTTCAATCTAAGTTAATTTTAGATACTAAAACATGTATTACTATTAAACAAGACATGCAAATTGTAAAATTTGTGATTGAATGAGAACCCTCAATAAATGAAACTTGTACAAATATTTTAAATCGCAAGAGGTTTGTTAAAGGTTTCAAGTTCAAAATTTGTGTTGTGTATGCAAAAAAATTTCGTTAAGAAATTCATCTACCATAATAAAAAATGTAACATAGATCGATCAAGATTAGTCATAACATCACGGAAATAGGGATTTGCAACAACAAAAAATGTATGAAGAGAACAAAGAAAAGAGATAAGCACAACCCCACTCCAAATTTTGTCATAGAAGGTGGACCTGTTTCTTGGAAAGGCCTTGGAGTACTGGGACAAGGTTCCTTTGTTTTTTTTTTTTTAAATTTACTAACAACTCATTGCCGGGGCTGTTGTCTGCTAGAGGACATAACATATATACTGGCGTTTCACTTTCAAGTTCTTGATATTTTTGCGTTTATTTTATCACGTTGAAAATAACATGCATTATTTCGTCTTTTAAAAGGAAAAATTATGTAACAAGTCCTTGTGGTATGTGTTTTTGGAAAATTTACTTCTAGATCATTTATTGTCCTATATTTTTTTACCTGTTCATTCCGTTGAATCATTTTGTCATGATATTTTTCCTTCACAATTAGTGGCGTGGTATACACACCTTTGCATTTTTCGTGCAAATTGAAACATATTTTACATATTATGAAATATATGCAGAAAATTGATCCAACTATACAAAAGAATCAAGGTGCAAGTGAGGGTAATTTCCAATCCATTTGAAAATTATGTGACGCATGAGTGTTCATTCAATTTTCCATCAAATAATTTAAGGGTGTTAGTACAAGTGGCTTAATTTGTTAATAATTAAAGTTCGATGATATAATTTGTTTAAATTAAAGTTAAATGATCTTTAATGTAAATTATTCTACAAGTGGCATGTCATTGTAATCCACAACAAACTATTTGACAAAATTGACAGAAAAACATTGTCTTTATGAATGAAACTGCATGATTCGGAAGAAAAAAAAACAACAAAGGACTACAAATTAAAAATCAAATTATACTATAGGGAGACTAAATATGCTAAAAACGCCAAATAAAAAGGACCGCCTATAAAATTTTACCCTTGTAAAACCATACATAGGACCGGACGCATCAAACACTAATATATTACCCTTAGTAAATTTCTTTCTTCTACTAAGCACCACAGACACATGATTTTATATTATGGATGAATTTATAAAATTTTAAGGCGTAAATTTATAGAAATTTAGAGAAATAGATTTTTAATAAAAAATACATAGATAGTTTTTTAAAAAAATTTAAATTATATACGAATTTCAAACATTCAAGGGGCGACCACCCCTCCAACCCCTCGGTCCTTTTGCCTTTCTTCATTTTCTTCCCCTTGCGTCCCCGTCAATAATCTGTTTGTTTTCTCCATTTCATTTTCATCATTCCTTTTTCAATGTCCATTTGTCGAAAAAAAATATCCTGCATTTTGCTAGACTTTTGGCATTATTAACCTCTATACCATTGCTTTAAATACGGGGTACGTACCGTACGTATCTTTGCAAGTTTATACAGCATCTATACTGTACGTCTGTTATCTCCTAATATCACCATGTTATATATACATATATAGTTATTTCTATACAAATACTCCCTTCTCTCATTGTTTTTGCTTTCCAAATAATGTAAAGATTCCCTTCTAGCTACTCAAAATTTGTGGAGTGAAATTCATTGATTTCACTGCTTTCCTTTTCCTTGAAATATGTATCCAACGAAAAAAATTACCCTCTGCCCAAATTACCAATTATACCACACATTATCGACTGTATCGAACGACACACCGACAAAAATACTCATGAAATAAGCTCTACTCATCGTATTAGATGTACATGTTCTCAAAAAAAGGAGAACTCAAAATGAATCAAATTAAATGTTTATAAAGAAAAAAAATAAAAGATCAATTATGAACAAGTGGTAAAGAACACGAGCAAACAAATTGTTGTTATACTTTATAGATTTTGAGTCATGTTACAATTATTATCCACCCAAAAGTCAGCTTACCACCCACACAAGTCAACAAACAATTAAAAAAATTGAACTCAAAGGACTCATTTTAATAAAGAGTAATTATTCCATACACTTGCGGTAAAAACAAAAAAGTTTTTGTAAGCACCTTAAGTATTTTGTCTAAGATTTAGAGTTTAGAGGTTTAGGTTTAAAGGTTGTGGATGAAATTTAGAGTTAAGGCTAGAATTTAGGGTTTATAGGTTAAAAACTAAATTCCTAATCATATTACCATAAAACCTAAACAATAACCTTTAAACTCTCAATTCTAACTATAAACTCTAAATTCTAAACCATTAAACCTACACCCGAGACCGAGGTACTCATGATTTTTTTTTTTCACCAATATATTGAATATGAATCATTTCATAAATTGTACAAACCTCTTTGAGCCGCCTCTTATCTTATTTATAACCCTCAAAGGTGCTTTACCTAAAGCTAGACTAAGGTACTCCACCATTGATTGCATTCCACATTTTGGACCATGGCTACTCCTCCTTATCTATTATCATCTCCCATGGCTCCCTATGATCCTCAACAAGACGATGATCACGTTCTTGTCTCTCGTGATAGGAACTTTGCTTTGCACGGTGAGATTATGTTGCTTATTTTCCTCCTACTTTTTGCCCTCTTCCTCGCCTTTCTGCTCTTCTTTCTTTATATGAAAGGCCTCCGCAGTAAGGCTAATCTGCAAGATTATTCATCGTCCGAGCAAGTCGAGCCGAGTAAATTCTCCGGTGTTCAGGCCAAGACCCTTCACAGCAGTGTATGAATCGACCGGCGTAACTGTAATCAATTGTGCAATGTTAAATGGAAGCGTGCTTTGGAATTTTGAGGTTTTTTTGTTTATCTCTCATCACTCGTCGAGCAGTAGGCAAGGCAACCAGGGATGAATCGTCGTTCGCTACATGCGGGAGCTGAAGAATTGACGGCGGAGACTATTGATGGGTTAATTAACCAATGCGTCCCCAAATTATCTTAGATTTTAAAATGATTTCTAACTTCAAAATGTTTTAATTTAGTTCTTAAAGTATCAATATTGTATTAATCGAGTCCTTCCATTAGTCTAGTAGTCAATTTAAATGTTACTCTTTTCATCCTTTCGCGGTCAGGTTCCGAGTTTTGACTTTAGTATTGGTAGAGCTATCTTACCTTTCAAAAAAATGCCAATTCAGATTAGATATTAAAAAAATTAAAATTGTAAAAATACATGTACATATTACATGAACAGTTTGAATCGATTGTGTAAAACAATAGTTCCAATAAAATTAGAAGAAATATTTTTTGTTAAATATTTGAGATTCAGTTGTTCATGCCGTTAATATTGAGTTGGTATTTAATGTTTAAGTTAATGTCTAGACCAACGAAAGGACATAATTAATACAAACTCGATTACAGCTTTTAAAATTTATGATTAATTTAGAATTTGGATCATGCAGTTAACCGTATAGATTTTGTTCTCCAAAAAAAGTAGTAAAATATGCCAAACGGAAAGCAGCCGGGGATTTGGTTGTATTGGGAGATAACTTCATGTAAAAAAATTTGTGTTGATTCGGGTGATTATCGAGCGAGTTGGTTATGAGTAGTCCATAATTTTTTTTTCAATTCGTTGCTCGTTAAATTCGGTAGATACTTAGAGTTTTGAAAATTTTAACTTCAAAGATTTTATGTGTAAATTACTTAGTAAGCCACTAAACTTTTTCAGACTTTTTAACTAGTATTCATTCAAACTTTTTAGAATATACTTTTTTTGAGGTAGACACAAAAAATATAAAAATTTATAAAATAAACTATTGAAATGCTCGCAAATTTATCGAGTCGAGTCAGTTCACGTCAAACGTTGCGAAACTTTAACCGAGTCAAACTGTTTGTGAGCTGTTCAATTCAATTAGCATCGTAGTTGGACTACAGCTTGTTAATCATTCAATTAAGAATGTACTTCGATAACGTATGTAGGGCTGAGCGTTCGACCAAGTCAAGCCAATTTTTTTTGAATTATTCGAGTTTGAAAGTCTTATTTTACGATTCAAACTTTATTTGAAATATTTTCGAATCAAGTCGAGTTTATGAAATTCGAGTCGAGTCGAGTTTTTGAGTTTCTGTACAAATTTAATTGTACATATATATTTCTATATGCATATACATAGCAGTGCACATATCTATTTCTATATACATATTGTCACTGGGCTAGAGCCTGACTAGCTGATCCATGCGGCCCTAGTCGAAGACTAAGTCAGCCTTCAAAATTACTAAGCAAGAATTCTTAGAACTTAGAATGGCGGAAGCTTTGAAAAGCTAAGGTGAGACAATAAGAAAAACAAAGAAAGAATGTTGAGAGAAAATATAAACTCTTTACTCAAACTCAAAGAAATGATGGAAGATGGAATAATTTACAATGGCGGGTGAAAGCCTCTATTTATAGGCTTATATCCTACAATCTAATGGTCATGGATTATTTGATCCAAGGGCTATAGATAAATCCTCAAGATACATATCTCCTATCTATGGAAAGAGTATCACTCAAATACAAGGTTGCCAAAATTACAAAGGGTAAGAATCACTCTATGATATCACATTTAGGTGGCAAAGGATACTTTCCCCAAGTGTTGGTCAAATGTGATCTCCTTCCATGTGTGTTGGTCAAAAGATGATCATTCTCAATGGGTCTTGGAGCCTTGGTTGGATTGGGCATTAATGGGCATGTTTTCTAGTCCAAAACCCCCTTGGCAGCATGCTCGTTGTTGAATTAGGCCCTTAGGTCATGGGCCACTCGGATGGACTTGTCTAGGCCCCCTGGTGTGCACGTCGGGTGCTGACTCGGGCTCCATGGCTTGGGCAGCATGGAGAGTGCTCGGCAAGGCTCCCTTGGGTGTGATGAAAGTGCTCCATCGGGTCATTCTTTCGTAGGCAGCACATGGGGTGCTTGTCTCGGCCCCATGGTGCGCGTGCAAGGTGCGGACATAGGTCTCTCGATCAGGTACGACACTTGGTGTGCTAGCAAAGTCCCCTTGGTGTGTGGCCTTCTCGGTCATGGGCTGGCGGCCCATGAAATTCTCCCCCACTGGATCTAGCGACGCCCTTATCGCTAGGCAATGATGAGTTTTGGTAGTCTCGTCCTCGAATTGTCGCAGCTCCTCAGCAAGTTCCCGATTACTCACGGCTTCGGGATATCTCGTCCAAAATGCAAGTCCTTCGTGCCTTGGGCTAGGATCTCGCTCCGTTTGAATGGTTAGTGCCTCTATGTTGTTGGAGACTATCGCTCTACTCCGTGCTCGGCTTTGATCGCTTTGCTCCGGGTCATCGATATCCTCGTCCAATAATTTGGGTGGGCCGATGTGGTCTACTTACACTTCCGGCGGCAACTCCATTTTGTAGGCCTCCTAGCCTACTTGCTCTATTGCTTGGAATTGTCCCTCACTTGGTCTCACAAGTGACCTATGGAAAAAACCACCATAAGTTAGACCCAATTTTTCAAAATATAAATGGCTTACCCCGGACTCAATGTCTTTGTCGGATTGGTCCACCATGTTTTGTCGATACTTAAGACAAGTGTTGTTGGCAAAAGGGTTGTTGGATAGGCCCTCTTTAGTGTTCGCAAGTACCTCTTCTTCGGGTTGGTGGATAGACTCAATTGTTGTACTTGCCATGGTACTGGCTCTCCTAGGCTTTGGCTTCATGGGTTCACCATCCTTGGCAACTTGTTATTGCCAACTAGTAAAGTTTGCTAGAATATCTCTGATGATGATGTCCCCTACTTTCGGACGGGGCTCGAATGGTTTGGTAGGATCTGGCCACAACTCTGACTTGCCATCCTTGGCTTGATTCAATTATTCAAGCCTTATTGATGTTATTCGATGTTGGGATGGTGACACAACACTCGGGTGTGCCTCGAACTCACGAACCACCTCACTCCTTGGTGGCAATGCCTTTGGCAACTCCAAAGGCTTCATGTCCTCTATATCTTCAAGGACTTGTCTCACTGCCTTGGGGACTTCCATTCTCGCAATGGTCTCGTCATCGTTGGCCATATTTTCCTTTGGCACTCTCTTGGCAAATCAGATTGTTGATAATGCCTTGGTCGCTTTGACCGCATCTCGCTTCACCAGAACAATGCATTGTTCGTGCGGATCTAGAATACACAAAACATCCTTTTTGGGCAAGACCTCGATGCCAGTATCAAATAAATCAATGCAGTACTTACCTTGTCGGTATCTTTCACGATACCCGCGGCTTTGAAATACTGCTCGAGTCCCTACAAGAAGTTCTCAACTTCTTGGGCTGATCTTGTCCCCTTGAACTGATGTGGCTTTGGGACATCGACTAACACCTTCGATGGGCTAGACATCACGCCATTTCTTACGGCAACTTTGTAAACAAGCACTTCATTCTTGAGATCTTCAATCTCCTTTCTGAGTGCTACTACATCGGCTTGTTTAGCAAGATCTTCCACGATCTTCTTGAGTAGGGTCACCTCGTCTCTGAGTGTACTATTTTCCTGATTGGCGTACTCCACCGCACTATCGAGAGCCCCTTGGAAATCATCCTTGAGTTCGTCACCTGCCGCGTCCAACTTCTCTAAGTGGGCCTCAACCTGGTCAAGTGTATCTCGCGACTCGTCTGTGACACTCTCAAGCCGGGCAACCTTGTTCTGAAGTGTTGTGATTCGGTCCTTAGAACTATCTCTCTTTGCTTTCTTCATTTGTTGTGTCACTCGGCGGCCCTCATATTCGGTGTCGGATCCGTTGCCTGCCATCTCTTACTCGATTTGGATACGAAAAATGGCTCAGATACCACTTGTCACAGGGCTAGAGTCTGACTAGTTGATCCGTGCGGCCTAGTCGATGATCTTAGTCGAAGACTAAGTCATCCTTCAAAATTACTAAGCAAGAATGCTTAGAACTTAGAATGACGGAAGCTTTGAAAAGATAAGGCGAGGCAACAAGAAAAACAAAGAAAGAATGTTGAAAGAAAATATAAACTCTTTACTCAAACTCAAAGAAATGATGGAAGATGGAATAATTTACAATGGTGGGTGAAAGCCTCTATTTATAGGCTCAACTCCTACGATCTAACAGTCATGGATGATTCGGTCCGAGGGCTATGGATGAATCCTCAATATACATATCTCCTATCTATGAAAAGAGTATCACTCAAATACAAGGCTGCCTAAATTACAAAGGGCAAGAATCACTCTATGATATCACACTTAGGTGGCAAAGAATACTTTCCCCAAGTGTTGGTCAAATGTGATGTCCTTCCATGTGTGTTGGTCAAAAGATGACCATTCTAATGGGTCTTGGAGCCTTGGTCGGATTAGGCATTGATGGACCTTGTTTCCTCGTCCAAAACCCCCTTGGCAGCATGCTCGTTGCTGAATCAGGCCCTTGGGTCGTGGGCCACTCGGACGGGGCTCGTCTAAGCCCCCTGGTGTACACGTCAGGTGCTGACTCGGGCTCCATGGCTTGGGCAGCATGGAAAGTGCTCGGCAAGGCTCCCTTGGGTGCGATGAAAGTGCTCCCTCGGGTTCTTCTCTCGTGGGCAGCATATGGGGTGCTTGTCTCGGCCCTATGGTGCGCGTGCAAGGTACGGACATAGGTCCCTCGTTCAGGTGTGGTACTTGGTGTGCTAGCAAAGGCCCCTTGGTGTGTGGCCTTCTCGATCATGGGCTGGCGGCCTGTGACAATATGCTTAGGGCTGGGCGATATACATATTGCTTACAATTTTAAATGCTTTATATATGCATATATAATATTCATATATATTTCTTTATATTTCACACGTGATATACACTATATATCATCCAAAATTGACAAACTCGACTCGAATATGAAAACTGATTAACTAAATACTAAAAATTTTGAGTTATTCGAGTTATTCGAATTTCCACTTTATAACTCAAACTTTATTTGAAATTTTTTCAAGTCGATTCAAGTTTATGAAATTACGAGTCGAGTCGAATAATTCAATTTTTTCGAGTCTAATCGAATTTTGTCCACCATAAGGTATGTGATTTAGATAAATGATTTGCAAATGGCTATGGGCCTGTCAGTGTTCGCCCTGTTCGGAAGGTCAAGTGATGTATGCACAAGGGTCACTGAATGGTCCGGATGCTTCAAGGCCTTGGCGATTTCAAATTTGCTTATGTGGGCTGTTACCATAATAATAAAAGATCGTACCATAATAATTTATGTACTATTGGATTTTAGTCCTTTAATTGACAAGTTGATCCTTGTACACTTTGAAACAAGTAAATTGATCTATCGATTAAAATTTTCGTTCAATTATCCGTTGATGCGACATTTATAAAATGTGCAAAATTATAAAAAAAAACCCATTAAATATATATATATATATATATTAAAATGAAATTATGAAAATGAATTTTCAAATGTATAAATTAAAAAATACATATAAATTCTAAAATTAATTACATAAAATATAAATCCATTAAAAATCTAAAAATATATAATTTTATAACTCATACATATTTGCAATTTATACATTTGAAATTTCTTTTCAAAATTTTATTTTTAATAGATTTTAAATTTTATAGATACTTTAGTCTTTTATGAATTTATTTATTATAATTTTTAGACATTTTATAAACGCCACACACTTAGCAAAAAATGGATGAAAAAAATTAACATGGAGACCAATTTGCACATTTAAAATGTATTCAATAGGTCCATTTTTTAGTAGAAAGAGCAAAATGCAATCCAAGGTATAGTACAAGGACTACCGTGATACTTAAGCTCAAAACCCCATTTGACTTCTTTGAGAGGAACGAGGATTCATATAAAGCATTTGCATGGATTCACGCTAGAAATCCTCTTTCTTTCTTTCTTTTTTTCGTCCGTATATGTTCTAGCACAAAAAATTAAATTTAGAATTTAAAGTTTAAGAATATGTTTTAGGGTTTAGTTTTTAAGATTTATGTTTTACGATTTAAAATTTAGAGTTAAATTTTATAATTTAATTTTTTAATATTGAAACATACATAAGAACATTAAAAGAAAATAAAATTTGATAATAGAAACTTTTTCTCTGCTAAGATTTGAGGCTAAATTGGACAACGTTAGAGCAAGTACATAAAAACTAGAAAGAAAGTGATGTTGGCAATTTATGTTGCCGTGTGTAATATATATGATGTTTTTTATTGCTCGACAATTATGATTTTATTAAGTAATCTTTTTCATAGCTTTGTAGGCTAGGCTGCTTCAATTCGACTGTTTAATCACGCAACTTGTGCATGAGAGCAAATTCCAGCTACCCACTCTTTCAAAACCCTTGGTCCCCAAACTATGACAAATCGAAAAAAGAAGAAAGCAACGCTGTTTCATTTACTCTTGCAATGGAAAGTTGTTCCTTGTCAAATTGACAAATGCACCAACTCTGTTTCTTTCCAAGTGCATGGAGAGAGTTTCGATCATAGATTTAAATAGCGATTCACAACTATAATAACGATTTTTATATAGTGATTTTAGTGAAATTCAAAACTGTAATACTTGTAACCGTTATGTCTGCAATAGTATATGTTTTTTGAAAAATTCATGAGCACAGTACTTACAGTGACTGCAATAGCATCATATATCTACAACCGTGATAAACACAACACGGCCAAAAACAATAAACTTTAAAGATGTTTCATGCATTTGTTGGCTTATACAAGATTCCTCAAAAGAAAAGAAAAAACAATAGTAGGCGTAGACCATAAGCTTCAAAACCATTTCATGTTTAAAACAATGATTAATATAAAACCGGGATCATTTTACTTTACAATAAGATTTAGGGATAAATCTCAAAATTATACTTGAACTTTTGTTAAATGTGTCATATACATATACATATACATGAATTTGAATGCAATTATACATATAAAAATTTGATTCGATTAAATTTCACATATTACATAATGTAACAACATAATTATTATTTTACATAAATGTATATATATACACTACATATGCACATAAATATAAATATGTATAATTAAATCAAAATTAAAGATTAATGTGTGGAAATAAGTCTGATTCGTGGATCTAAGATGCCACCGATGGATAAGATTTAGTGATGGTATGAGAAGAAATTGTTTCCAAGAACATTGAGTAGATTCCATCTCTAGAATCAAAGGATTCCCAGTTATCAATCGAAGGAAGATGTTCATCTCCATTGAGGTACCGTACAATTTTCCTCATGCTAGGCCGAATTCCAGGCTTCGGATGACAACAAAGAAGACCCAACAGCAACACCAGCTTCACCTCTTCGATCACATAACTGGAATCCAACTTCGGGTCTATTGCATCGAGAACACGACCCGTTTGGTGGCACTCGATCACCCAGTCCACCAAAAAGAAGTTCCTCGAATCAACTGGCTTTCACCCGGAAACAATTTCGAGAAGCAAAACCCCATATGCAAAAACGTCCGAGCTTGTAGAAGCCTTGCCGTTGCGAGCCAATTCAGGTGCGATATACCCGATGGTTCCGACAACGTTCGTGGTGTGCCAATCCGTGCCATGATCGTACAACCTCGCCAGACCGAAGTCCCCCAGCCGGGCATTCATGTCGGTGTCTATTAGAACATTGCTAGACTTCACGTCTCTATGAACTACCACCAGCTCCAATTCTTCGTGCAGGTACAGTAGTCCGGCAGCAATGCCTTTAATGATGTTGAATCTTTGTTCCCAGCTTAAGACAAAGCCTTGTTTCGGATCGAAGAGGAGGGAATGAAGGCTTCCGTTGGGAATGTAATCGTAGATTAAAAGAAGATCATTCTTTTTCTGACACCATCCTTGAAGATAAACCAAGTTCTTGTGCCTTAATCTTCCTAAGCTTTCCTACGAATTCTCTTACACCTTTGATTGAACTTTGAAATTGAGTTATTTTTTTAACGGCGACTTCGGTTCCGGTCGTCGGCAATACACCTTTGTAGACTGTAGAAAATCCTCCAACTCCTATAATCTCACTCTGCTTGAAACCCTTCGTTGCTGCATAAAGATCCTTGTATCGGAACCGGTGAGGACAGTCTAATTCCTAATCTTCGAGTTTCTCGAACCAGACATCCCGTTTGTACAACGTAAAATAGAACAATATTCCCAACAATAAAACAGTCACGGTCAATAAAGCAGCAATAAGACCGATGACTCGACGATCAGGAGAAGATCCAACTTTTTCTTTCGACGGCACCATGGGAAGCTCGGAAATATCGAGCGGCTGCGCCGTTCCGTTCGTCGAGAAGCTCCACCCTAAAATGAAATGGGAGCTTGACTTCTCCCCGGTAGATGCAGAAAAGCCAACGTACATGGTTTCTTGAACAAAAGGTGTTAAGTCCACGGCATAGGAAATGAGAGGCTTAGAGGGTTTGCTTACGTTCAAGGGACATATTGTAACATTCACGAACTTCCCATCATATTCAATCCAAGCCTGGATCGGATCGCCGCTCTCCAACACCATATCCTCCGTCCGGTCCGTGTTATCGATGAAATAATAGGCCGGTCTCGACACGTTCGAATACATACCATTGATGTTAATCCCGACATGGTTTCCATCACTGTCCACAGCATTATTGTATCCATTGACGGTATCGAATTCCACCGCAAATATATAGTTGGAGGGTGATCCATCGTTCTGCCGGTTAAATATTCCCATGTAATGCTTTGCCGCGGCTCCCGGGAACTGCTTAGAAGGGGATAACGCGAAAGCAAGGCCATGACCTCCTCGACCGGAGCTCGAAGGAACGATGACTAACACGAAAGTTGTGCTGAAAGAAGAAGATGAAGAGGTGTTGTCCATCAATATTTGTATTGGTTCTGAATAGAATGCATGGCCAATAGTATAACTTGATTTGTTTGTAAGCTTTAGGGCGCCACTAGGCCTACTAACAGTAGAAGCTCCATCAAGGGTGAGCTTTGATTCACTTGTATTAAAACCATTGAAGATGAAACTTGTGGGCTGAGGTTGAACAACAACCGGGAAGAAGATGAAGCAGAAGAGAAGGAAAGCCATGTTACTTTTCAGAGCTTAAGTTTGTATGATAATAAGATTTTATAAATTATGTGAACAGAAACAAATAGTCGCAAATGCGAAGACTTGAGAGATTTCAAAGTCAATGTGTAATGGAAATGTTAGGGCAGATTGGCTCAAATTTGATGATAGGAACAGTGGGTGGGTGATAATAGGGCAATTGCCGTGAGGAGGTGGAGTTTGAATTTTTTGGACTGACTATTGTCTTATTCGTAATGTATCGTTGAATTTGATACCATAATAATAAATATTTAGGGTTGAAAATAGAGCTTATTTTTATGTGATTTTTATAAAAAGCTAAAATATGAAATAGTTTAGTAATGGATGGGATTGAATCAAATAATTTAAAATTTTCTTAATAAATACTAATATTCGAGACAAACAATACTTATTTTTTGGACTGCAATTTTTTAAAAATAATTATATTATAAAAATAATTTAGCTTAAAACTATTAGTATACCATCTAAATTTGATACTATTATGACTTTATGAAATTTTTTATTTTGATTTTGCATTTTTTTAACGGAGTAAAGTGTCACCAAATTGAATCAAACACTTTAAAAATATAAATTTTTGTCAAAGTCTATCTGTGAGTGAAAAATTCATTAAAACATTTATATTGTAAAAGTGATTTCATCAAAATTTTAAAAAAATATTTATTAGTAAAAATAAATTACTATTATAATCTTGTAAATATATCTACTTTTTATTTTTATATATTAGTTTTTGTGTTCTTTTTAAACTAAAACATCAAAATCAATTTAAAAATTTTAAAATAAAAAGAATGCATATTTAACCAGAAAAAGTCATACACATTATTTTCAGCGAAGTGATAAAATATTTGCTGGTAAAAGTTTTTTTTGGTTATGTATTCGAATTTAAATTATATATTTTAATTAATTTATTTGACCACTGATAAAAATGCATTAAACTTAAAAATATGTATTTTTGTCATTTTTAACAAAGTTGATGACCAGTTAATGGGTGATATCAAATTTAGCCAGAAAATTAAATATAATAGTATATAGGGTAATTATTTCATTACAAGCGTCTTAATTTTAAAGTTTAAGAATTTTGTTTAGGGTCTAATGTTTAGAGGTTTAAGTGTACGAGATTTGAATTTAGGGGATATGGTTTGAATTTAGGTTTTATGGTTAAAATTTAGGATTTATAGGTTAAAACTTAAATCTCTAACCATATTACCCTAAACCCTAACCTTTAAACTCTAAATTCTAAGCATAAATCCTAAATTTTAACCATAAATTTTAAATTCTAAACTCATACACTTAAACTCATAAACCCTAAATTAAGTCCATAAACCTTAAAACTAAGACGTTTGTGAAAATTTTTGTTTCCACAGTGGGTGAATAGATATTTTCCCTAGTATATATATCACAATAGTAACATGATCTAAAATTTAAAGCATAGATCAAATCCAAAACAATAATAATGATTTTCAGGTTAATAGTTCTCACATTTTTATTCTATTTCGGAATCATATTTTTTTGAACAATTCTGCAGGGAAAAGAAAAATTTTGTTCTTACTGGATCTTGAACCCACGACTTAGGGAAATGAGAGAGTATCAACTGAGGGCTTTAACTACCTGCTATAGAAATTGTTGCCCTACTTCGGAATTATAAAATGAAAAGGGATAACTAAAATTGAAATCAATTTAATGTTGAAATAAAATATAAATAAAGTAACGGAAATTATGAATAAAACTCAAAAACTGTTTTTTCTTTATATGTAATTATAAATTAATAAAAAAATATGTATTTAATAATTTTTATTATCCAATTAAAATTATTTGTTCTTGCTTGTAGTTTAAGAAAAATCAAAAAATAAAGATAAGAATAATAATCATATTTTTATTAAAAATATTAAGTATTTTTACTATCTGATAAATTCTATTTGTTTTGCTTATAATTGTCACTTAATTTTTACCATCTTTTTTATTTTTTATTTACTTATTTTATTTTTGTATATATATAAAACCCAAAAAAATAATAAAAGAGGGTCCATGTAAATTAAATAAAGAAACCTAATACAACCACAACCCATTTTGGCCCAATTAAAAAACCCTAACTAACCCATTTTCTTTTATCCCATGTGCAACATAATATCAACCGTTGGATCTAGGGCAAAGATCCAACGGTACATATTGGACCAAAAAGGGAAGGAGGGACCAGCCCACTCGCTCTGTCATGTGTGCCACTCCCCAAGCCTCCAGGCCATTCGGCCTCCACCGCTGCAGACGTCGCGCCGCCGCCGCACGTCGCTAGGACGTGCCGTTCAGTCCCTCACGACCGACCCTCCCTTGCCCAAGTTGAATCGCGTCGTCGCCACCTCCACATCCCCCGTACGGAGCTCGGCACTCACATGGCGCGACGCCTCACCTTCTCATGTCGCGGCTGCGACAACAGCCGTTATTATCGCGCCGTGCCGGACGACCACCACCGAAGATCGAGCCACGCCGCCGCCGCCGTCCTTCCCCTCTGACCGAAACCCTACAATGAAAGAAGTAGGAAAATGTTGGGTTAGGGTTTGTTTTGAATATGACAAGAAAAAAAAGAATCGGATCAGATTCGAATCAAAGTTCAAAATCAAATAATCTCCAAATCGTATATATGAATCTGCATTGAATAGAAAAGGGAAAGAATCAGCCCAAAGTTGCTCAAAATTCAAATCAAATCGGCTTTAAATCGTATCTGAATCAACATTAAATAGAAAAAGGGAAGAATCACCAAAAATAGGAATTTATTTATTCCGAATTTTTGTATTTTAGGTATGAAAATTACCTATATAAATGGTTGAACCCCTTTGGAGAGTTTGAGAGTTTTTTTAGAGAATTTTACACAGTTTATGCTCGAGTTTTGTACTTGGATTCAAAATTGGAATAAAAGCTTGAGGCATTTCCGAGGTACTTATTTACTGTTCTTTTATGTGTATTCTTTTATTTTGAATGTATGTAGATCTTGTTCGAATTTTAAATTACGATCACCATAACCCGGATTCAAGTGAAAGGATGGTTGAAAATTAAAGTTTAAAAAAGGGAGGGGATTTCGATTTCTTTTAAGAAAGAAAGTTTTAAAGTGTTTTTTAAAGGTCAATCTTTACAAATTTTAAAACAAATCGAATATTTACATTCATCAAAAAAAATTCACTTGTCGTTGTTCTACCGATATTTAAATTTCCAAACCTTTTTATTTAACCATTGTATTTTTATTTATTTAGCCTTGGTTTTAACTTTTTAATTTGTTCAATATTTTTTCCGAATTTTAATAGTATTTAACCCTTTTTTCTTTTCTTTTTAACCTTTTTAAATTAAATTTTAGTTTGTACATATTTAAAAAAAAACTTGGTTCACATATGGTGTTGATCTTTTTTAGGGAAGGATACACATTCCTTTTAAAAATCCCTTTTACTTATTCCTTTTTTAATTTATTTAAGATTTTTGCATTCATTTAAATCTTGTAAATATAATTGTTTAAATTTAATTTCCATATTTTTATTAATTAGATTTTTTCCTAAAAAACCAAAGCATTAATGTTTTAATTAAATTACTAGGTTAGATAAATCCCCTAGGATTAGGTACTTAAATATCTTAGTTAGAGCCTTTTAAATATAAAAGTAAAAAAAACACTACTCACATTAATTAATAAAACACACTTAATCATACTCCCTAATAGGTAAAATTCACGTAGACTATTCTTTAGGTCAGTAATCACTAACTTAGAATAAATAAAAGCATTAAAACACTAATTATTTCTTTGTTTGTATGATTTAAAAGTGAAACTTAATTCATGCGGTGTCTCATGGAAGGGAAGTGACGGGTTAGCGCCAGAAATGTTGGCGGTGATTGCAGTTCACTTTCTAGATGATGGGGCCGTTAAAATGGAATCATATTCATAAATGGACAATGAGTTGAATTTTATACGAACTTGCAAATTCTGACATTAAAACGTTTTGTAATTGGCTAGGTACCAACTTTTAAGCGATGTGGGGGTGCTAATCCTTCCTCACGCGTAACCAACTCCGAACCCGTTTTTGTTTTTCACGGACCAAAATGTTATTTTAATAAAATAAAATAGTTTTATTAAAATGACCCGTTTTTAGGTGATCCAATCACACTTTTTAAAAGATTGGTGACGACTCAGTTGTTGTTTTGTTTTTATAAAACATCGAGCCTCGAAAAAGAGGGTTGTGACAGCTTGGCATCTCCGTAAGGGACGACTTTTTGTTTTTACAAAAAAAAGAGTCAAGCCACAAGCCGATTACACTTTGTTTTACTGTTGGAATTTGCTAAGTTTGTGTAAATTCAACTTAGTTGTCCATTTATGAATATGATTCCATTTTACGCATTTAAAGCTTAATGAAGCTCTACACCTGAGCTTTGACCCGATTGTTTAAGTAAGGGGAAAACGCTTTGCTCATGTAAGAATAATGATTCTCCGTATGAGCCTAGCAAGTACCTTCGGAACCCATATGCCCTATGTCTTCGTAACTATACTAATCCTTCGGGAATACATAGGAAATGGGTCCTCCTAAGTTGAACTTGGTTCGTTCGAAGCCTATAATGGATGAGAATGAGGGGCCTTGCTACCCTTAGTAGGGGACAGCGAGGATAGCTCGATGACCTTTTTTGAACCAAACCATGTGTCTGAATCTAGAAGCCTACCCAGTTAAAGCTATGTGGAAAGCTTTAGAAACTAGTATTCGGTCAAAATCATTTCGTAAGAATGGTCCGTGGAGACATGTCCAGAAGTGTTGGAATGCGCTGCCCAATTACTATTCGTACAATGAAATTGTTTTGAACCTTTTAGGTTTTATTTCTTATTCGGTGTGCTAATCTTTCTCTTTTCATGTTCTATTTTGCTTGCATCATTATTCCATATTTAGAAGGGGTTGGATCTTGAGATACTTGCTCGATTAGAAAACGGTTCTGTCATAGATAGGGGGTACTTGAAAAAGGAATGCGGATATACGTCACTGGTCTGAGGTCAACCAGCGAGCACATGAAGACAATCTGACAGTCAATCATAAGATAGAGACATCAGAGTATGCCCACATCAGTTTCAAACAGAATAATTTGCAGAAGCTGCGAGAGATTTGGGATCGCTTTGACTATGCGACAAAGCAGTCATTCTATGAGACCTTTGGGGATATAGCTTATCTACTGTATGTGAAAGTTGATGAACCGTTCCTCAGGGCTTTGGTCTAATTTTGAAACCTAGTGTATTGCTGCTTTACCTTCAATGGGAAAGACATGATGCCTATATTCGAAGAATATTTAGCCCTATTCAATCTGCGCAGGGTAAAGTACAATTGGTATATGCTAAACCTCCTAAAAGCAAGAGCGTTCACTTAGGGTTCAAGTCTTTTGCTGGAATGGGTGATGATTAGGTCAAAGGCTTGATATAGAAGAAAGGGAATATCTTTTCTTTCCCTTGGTCGAGCATCCAAAAAATAATCCATGCTCATCCAAACAAAGAGAAGAGAGTGAATCTTTTGGCTATAACAGTCTACGGCTTGGTCATCTTCCCTAAGTTCTTGGGTAATATTGATGTGGCTCTACTAGATTTCTTTGAATAGTTAAAAATAGAAGCTAATTCGGTGCCAGCAGTACAAGCATTAACCTTCATCTCTTTAAATGCTTATCGGAAGATAGAGGGTGTGCGTCTTGGAGGATGTGCCCCATTACTCCAAGTCTGGGCCCTTATTCATTTTTGGAAGTGTCCGACTTTGACTTTGTCTAATGTGTTCTCCCCAAACTTCTCGCTGCTTCAGGATTTTTTGGCAAAAAATGGTCGGTTGCCGAAAAGGGCAAGTGGGTCGACATTTTCAGGGACCATGGTGATCATGATATCGTGGTGATCATATAGATACGAGGATTATAATCACTTGATGTTGTTAGGCTTACAGGGTGGAATTGGTTGTGCTCCCTTACTTGTGTCTCGACAGTATGACTCTCGATTGTTCGCCCCCTTTACCACGGGTCTTGGTTCATTAGAGTGTTGGGAAACGCCGGTACACCCTATGGCGCAGCGGAAAAATTATCCGGCGTAATCCACCAGTGATCCATGTACAAGGGACGACTTTGGGGTGATGAAAGATAAAACATTACCTTAATAAATCTGGAATCTAGAAATCCGTAGGGAATTTAGAATAACCAAATCGAATCTGAGTCGTCACAATAGCGTTCTGACCTCTACGCAGTCCACCCGAATGAAACGAGCAATATTTTCTCTTCTCTAACTATTAGAGAGGTTTTTCAAAAAACATGAATAAATGGCTGCTAGACCTTATGCCTTTATATAGATCATAAAACCTAATTCTAATTAAATTCAGATTCTTAAATATACAATATATTTAACCGAATATAATTAAATATGTAGAATCTGGTTCTACTTTAATTAGGTTTCTTTTAGAGATATATATACTTTAATAATATTTGATAATTACAATAACTTATCAAATATTAACATATATATATAAACGAAATTATCCATAATTACAATAACTATAAAAATTTCGGTTTCTCACTAATTACGTGTACAACAAGTTTGTACACATGCTATCTAATTGATATTTGTTCGTTTCAATCATAGGGTGCGACCCTTGTAGGTTCATGTAACATTAGCAATAATATCCAGAACAATTCTAACATTACAAGCAACGAGTGGCATCCAGCAATACATCATTGCTACCTAAGTTACATGAAATTGTGGTTTGATTTAACCTTTTTTCCGTGATTAACTTCTTTTATGTATTTCATCATTTTGTCCTCATATCTAAATCGGATACAAGTCATGGATTAGTCACACTTGTATAGTCCATCTAATGTTTCTTGATATCTTGAGTATACTATTATAAACGAATAATTATGATATCCCATATTAATTTATTCGAGCATGGCCATGCATTTTCTAGTCTCACTCAATCAAGTGGCCTATGATATTACTCCTATTATGTAGGAGGGACAAATCCTATCTTGATCAACCATATTTCGCTACATGGATTATGACATATCCAATATCAGTATTTATAGTGTAGTCAGTTACGACACACGTTTGACCGTATCAAAATATGTCACTCACGATGTTGAAATAATGATGATCTCAAGTCTGAGGATCATACATGTTATCACCATAAGCAATGTTGTGACTGTCACATAATAATCCAAGAAACATGCTCATAGTGGGCCAGTCCAATATGTTGTTCCCTAACACATACTTATGTATTGATTTTGACATCTTCATGTCAATGACAACACTTTGTCATCAATCAACTACATACTAGTCTTAATACATTATTGTTGTCCAAGCCCACAATAATTCTTGACTAAGGACATTCAAGAATAACTATATTATTCTAAGGACTTTATTATATTCAGTTTATTTATAGATACACAGAATAAGACTGAAATAATAATAATGGCTTTATTTTAATAAACAAGATAAAATAAGTATGTCTTTTACAACCATCTCATGATTGGTCTTTGGGCATACTCCAACACAGAGTTCGCATTCCAAGGGGAATTCAAGAAGAAGGTCTATAATGATTCTTGGAAGCATTGCTATGTCATGAAGATAGAGCACGATAGTAAATGTATGTTTACCCCTGACTATGATGTATGGAGGCATGTAAGAGTGAATGATAAAGTTCTACCACAAACTGGGCAAACTAAACCTGTTGAAGAGCATTTGAGGGTGGTCCCATCTGAAGCTAACATTTCGAGGGCTGAACTAAAAAGGGCCAAGGACAAGATGGGGTCCATACAAGAACAGCATGAGAGAGACCTGTACGAGGCAAGCCTAGAAGTGGAAAAATACAAGGGGAAACGGACACGGTCCATACAAGAGCTTGGAAGAGAAATTTGAGGTCTAGAGAGCTGATTTCCTCAAGTTTCATGCAACAATTCGAAATGCAGATTTGTGAAAGACGCCTGAGCAGTGAAAGTAAGAAATTGAGCAACACGTAGGAAAAGAGAGGGAGCGCGAAAAAAGAGACGTTGCAAAGCACAAGCAGATGTTGATAGATGAGAAGAAGAAAGAGGAATGAGGGGTTAAGCGAGCCTTCAAAAAAGAAAGAGAAAATGTGACTGTATGGAATATGAAGGCCCATAAAAATAAGATCCGTATGTGCGAGCTACATAGCATGTACGACACGACCCAATAGAAGCTGAAGTAGAGCCATGCCTTTGTTGCTGAGTTACAGGCCAAGATGGCAGACTTGAATCATTTGCTATGCAGGCTCTAGAATCATCACACCTATACGAAGCTTCAGGCCAATCAAAGTGAGAATGAGACACTGAAAAAGAAAAGAACAGATATGGAGACCATCATTAAGGAGTACAAGATGAAGATTCTAGTCCTAGAGGATGCCAATGAGGGGGCAACGACTATTGGTTCACTCGACTTAGGGACAATGCCAGAAGGTTCTAGGAGCGAGAAAAATTTGACGAGATTATTATGGCCTAAGTTCAGGATGTGGCTAAGCACGTGATGATTTTAGCGACGGAATCCACAACCCTTCGCCAGTACATCAAGCCAATAGGAGAGGTGAGACCAAGACTCATGTGGTTGATTGAAGAAATAAAAGAGCTAGGTGTTAGGATTGAGATGTATTCGTAGAAAAGTAGGAAATTTTTGTAATAAGGACCTTTGACATCCAATAAAAGCTATTTCTAAATCAAAGACTTATGAGATCAATGCCCTTCGCTTGCATTCATGCATATTTATTTTGCATTAGTGTAGCTTGTGTCAAGCATTCATGCATCTTTATTTTGTTTGTATTAGTGTAGTTTGTGTCATTGCATACATCCACGCGTTATTAACTAAAGTAAATTACATGACAAAATTTTCAAAATAGCTAAAACTACACACAAGTACGGTACTCGTGCCCAAACCAAAGAAATGGACATGAATGGTAGATTGGCGACCTTAGAAGTCAACTACAAAAGCTCTCAGGATAGGCTAGAAAAGATAGAAAATAACCTGAAGCAAGAGATTAAACCAGCACACAAGAAAACTGTCAGCCAGATTGCAACCATGTTAAGATTTAAGGAACTAGATGATAGTGAAGCAGTAGAAGATGTCAATACCCCACCCCATATACCTGGCGCTCAAAAGGGATCAACCTTGTCCAAAGCCAAATTCCCACTTCATTCAGATTAGTCTTTTGTCTGTATAACGAATAAGTTGTGAGTTAATAATAAATGAACTAAGGATGTTTAGGCACCTGAACTTGACAAAATTGATGATAAGGCAAGGCAAACAAAAAATTGGAGGATCGTTGTGACAAATTAGAGGGGATTGTTAAAGCCTTCTAATAAAGGAACATCCATGGTGGCATGGACGCTAGAGACCTAAGTTTGGTGACTGGCTTGGTGATTTCTTCAAAGTTTAAAAGCCCTGACTTCGACAAATATGATGAAACCACTTGCTCTACGGCACACCTGACCATGTACTACCGAATGATGTTAATGTATCTGGAAAATGAGAAGCTCTTGATTCACACTTTTTAGGATAGCCTGACGGGATCTGCGTCACGTTGGTATACACAGCTTAGTCAGGCAAATATACAGACATTGAGAGATCTGTCGAGAGCGTTCAACGAGGAATACAAGCATGACACTAATATGATCTCGAACCAGCTCGTTTTACAAGGAATAGAGCAAAAACATAATGAAAGCTTTCATCAATATGCACAAAGATGGCGGGATGTGGCTGCTCAAGTACAACCGTCGTTACTAGAAAATGAGATTACCCTATGTTCATAGAAACCTTGAAAGGTGTTTTCTATGATCGGATGATACACCATGCAACTAAGAGCTTTGCATATATGCTAATGAATTGAGAGTTGATTCAGGCGGCTGTCAAGAGTGGGAAACTTGATGAAGGTGATACGAAGAAGTTGTAAAGAAGAGAGATAATGAGGTCAGCATGACAAGTGTCTACAACCCCAGCTACTTGAAGGGGTTGGTCCTCAATAAGCCCAATGTGCTGACCGTAAATCTGTTGGCCTCAAATCCTCCCAAAAATGAACAAAAGTATCAAGGGAATCAGAAGGCTTACTTCTCCCTCATCCTTATGACCTACGCATAGCTATTCTCGGAGCTGGTTGAAGCACGAGTAGTATTACCATGACACGTTCCTCCTTTCACACCCCATACCCACCATGGCATGATGAAAAGGCGTAGCACGAATATCACGCAGGAAATAAGGGGCATACTATTGAAAATTGAACTGCTTTCAAAAGAGTAGTAGAGGATCTGCGAAAATCAGAGATGTTTTCCTTTAACACAAATGAAGAAAAAGGGTATCCTTTGTCGAATCACTAGAAAGCTAGGGTGAACGCGGTAACTGAAGATGGCGACAAATTGGTTAAGAAGTGTATCTCAAAGGTCAAGGCACCCTTGAAATGGATATGGGCCAAAATGGTTGAGGCCAAAATGCTAAAGGAAGAAAGCCAAAGTGCGACATGTGATGGTGAACTTTACTGTGAGTACCACGGGGAATGAGAACATGAGATTCAGTTTTGTCTAGAGTTTAGACAGCTGGTCCAAACTAAGATAGATAGCAAAGATCTTGAATTCTTCAAGAAATAAAATTTTAGATCTAGAGGTTTCGAGAATTCTGATGTTGGGGATGAGAAAGGAAAGAGTGCCCTGGATGAGATTTTTGGGAGCCTGAGCACCAACGCTATAATAGACGAGGATGAAAGAAAAAAGTACATGTCTATGATCCACCCCTGCTCTGAGCTTAACAATTGGACTGCTGAGGAAATTCATGTAATCTTTAAATCATTTACAGACTAATTCTCAAAACCAACCCTTTTTGCCTTAGGCCCGAAGGCAATAAAAGATCTTTTGTAAAAGGTCTATGTTAAACCATTATGGTTACTATCATTAATAAAAGATGCATTCCAATAAACCTTGTATGTCAAACGTTCTTTTGTAAATATATAAACAAAACACTGTAAAAAAAGAAAAAACCAAAAATAAAATCATTCTATTCATTCATTCATTTATTTCTCTAGCACCATTGTATATATTTGATCCCTTTTTCTTTTCAGGTTTCCAGATATCAACGACATAAATGACTCTGAATCAGACCTGGAAGTTGATTTTGAATCGCCCATGTATTTAGGAAAAATTAAAAACTACAACATCGAAGAAGAATATGATCTTCCTAACGATATGCTCAGGTTGATAGAAAGTGAAGAAAAATAGATTCTACCCTACAAGGAAGAATTGGAAGCTTTAAACCTCAGAACTAAAGAAGAAAAATGGGAGGTAAAGATTGGTACCACCATCATCGCTGAAACCCGACAAAAATTAATTGAGCCTGCAATAGTATAAAGACGTATTTGCTTGGTTGTATCAAGATATGCCTAGAATGAACACAAATATTGTAGTACACCGGCTTCCCATAAGGATGAGATGCAAGCCCATACAACAGAAGCTCAGAAGGATGAGACCTAAAATGCTTCTAGAGATTAGAGACGATGTGAAAAAATAGTATGATGTTGTATTCCTCGAAGTGGTAAAGTATTCAGAATGGGTGGCTAATATCGTTCAAGTCCCGAAGAAGGATGGGAAAGTGCGTATGTGTGTCGATTATAGATATCTCAATTGGGTAAGCCCTAAAGATAATTTCTCGTTACCACACATTGATACCCTGGTAGATAACAAAGTATGTCATTCGCTCTTCTCCTTTATAGATAGTTTCTCGGGGTATAACCAGATCAAAATGTGCCTAGAAGACATGGATAAAACTACATTTGTGACATTATGGGGAACCTTCTGCTATAAGGTGATGCCTTTTGGTATGAAGAATGTAGGGGTAACTTACCAATGGGCCATGGTAACCTTATTTCATGACATGATGCATAAGGAGATAGAGGTATACGTGGATGATATGATCACCAAATCTCGGTCATTGTGAACCTGGAAAACTCTTTTGAAGGCCGAGGAAGTTCTAGTTAAAGCTTAACCCTACCAAGTGCACTTTTGGGGTTACATCTGGGAAATTCTTAAGTTTTGTCGTGAGCAAAAGGGGAACTGAGATTGACTCAGATAAAATCAAGGCCATACAAGAACTTCCTCCTTCTAAAACATAAAAAAGGTCTGGGGTTTCATAGGTAGATTGAATCACATCGCCCGTTTCATTTCCCAGTTGACGAATACATGTGATCCCATTTTAGGCTGGTTCAAAAAAATAATCTGGGTACATGGAATGAAGAATGTTAGACAGCTTTAGAAAATATTAAGAAGCAGCTGACAAACCCTCATATACTAGTGCCACTTGTCCCAGGGAAACCCCTTATCCTATACCTAACAGCTTATGAAAGCTCAATGGGATGCGTATTGGGGCAACACAATGAAAATGGAAGAAAAGAAAAGGCAATATATTACCTGAGTAAGAAGTTCATCGACTTTGAAACCAGATATTCTCTGACTGAGAAACAATGTTGCGCCTTGGTATGAGCAGCCAAGAGACTCCGGCAATACATGTTATATCACACCACGTGGTTAATATCAAAGCTAGATCCCTTAAAATTCATGATGGAGGCACCGGATCTATCAGGAAAATTGGCCTGTTGGAAGATGTTACTCTCAGAATTTGATATCTAGTATGTAAGCCAAAAGGCAGTGAAAGGAAGCGTCATAGCAGATTTTTTGGCAAGTTGCACTTGTGATGACTATGACGCATTGAATTTTAACTTTTCTGATGAAGTTCTGATGTGTATCTCAACCGAGGAGGACGATGATGACCCGAAAGAGTTTTGGATAATGAATTTTGACGGCACTGTTAATGCTTTGGGGCGAGGCATTGGGGCAGTTCTAGTTTCACCCGAAGGAAGCCGTTATCCTGTCACTAGTCAACTGAAATTATTTTGCACCAATAACATGGCTGAATATGAGGCTTGCATACTGGGATTATGAGCGGTCATCGAAAAGAAAATCAAAACCTCGAACTGATCAAGGAATTCGACGAAGTCACCTTCAAATATCTCCCAAGAGAGGACAATCAAATAGCTGATGCTCTTGCCACTCTAGCTGCCATGTTCATGGCTAGTGAGGGTTCTTTAATGATACCAATCGGGATGCAAATATTTGATTCCCCGGCACACTGTTATAACATAGAAGATGAAGCAAATGATCTTCCCTAGTACCATGACATCTTGCACTACGTAAAATCCTAGGAATATCCGCCACAGACAACTGAGGATGGCTGTCGGATATGTACTCGATGGAGAAATCTTGTACAAGATGAGCCAAGATCAAGTATTATTGAGATGTGTGGCCGCCATAGAAGCTTAAACGATAGTGGAAGAGGTTCACGAAGGGGTTTATGGGACCCATCCCAACGGTTTCACCGTGGCCCAACAAATTATGCGTTTTGGGTACTACTAGTCTACCATGGAGAGTGATTGCATCAATTATGCCCAAAAATGTCACAAATGTCAAGTCTATGCTGACAATATCCATACACCTCCACAACCACTCCATGTCATGACGACTCATTGGCCTTTCTCAGTGTGGGGCATGGATCTAATTGGGCAAATCTATCCTAAAACATCAAATGGGCATAGGTTTATCTTAGTGGCTATTGACTATTTTACCAAGTGGGTGGAAGCGGCTTCATACGCAAATGTTACTAGGTCGACGGTCTATAAATTCTTGAAGAAAGAGATAATTTGTTGTTACGGCCTACCTGAGAGAATCATCACTGACAATGTTTCAATTTGAATAACAAAATGATAACCAGAGTTATGAACAGTTCAAGATCAAGCATCACAACTTAGTGACCTATCGCCTGAAGATAAATGGGGCAGTAAAGGCTGCTAATAAGAATATCAAGAAAATAGTTACGAAGATGGCCGACACTTACAAAGATTGGCATAAGAAGTTGTCATTCGCGTTGTATGCTTATAGAAATGCAATACAAACTTCCATTAGGACAACGCCGTTTTCATTGGTGTATAGGATGAAGGCTATGCTACCAATTGAGGTTAAAATTTCGTCTCTCTGGGTTTTAATAGAAGCAAAGTTGGAAGAAGCTGGATGGGTCCAAGCAAGATACGATCAGTTGAACCTTATTAATGAAAAGAGACTGAAAGCCATTTGTCATGGTTAAATGTATCAAAAGAGAATGATACAGGCTCACGACCATAAAGTTCATCCGAGAGAATTCTAAAAGAGATATATGGTCCTAAGGAAAATGTTGTCAATCCTGAGATATTCTCGAGGAAAATGTGTGCCTAATTGGGAGAGGCCTTACGTTGTAAAAAAGGCTTTCTCCGGAGAAGCATTAATCTTAGCTGAAATGGACGGGGAAGAGCTCAAGAACCTTGTGAATTCAGATTCAGTCAAGAAATAATATGCGTGAAAAGGGAAAAGCAAAAACCCGAAAGAGCGCTTCCCAAAAAAGAAAAAGAAAAAGAAGGGAAAAAAAAGAAGAATGAGAAAATAAAAAGGAATGGGGGTTCAAGATGAAAACCCACAAAGGGCGTTTTGAAACCGAAAGTGGATTCGAGTTGAAAACCTAAAAATAGCGGCTTGAAATTGATGTAATAAGGCAGAAAACAAATGACTCCCTCAGAGACTTGACATTCGGAAGAAATCTCATATCTTCAGACTTCATCGTGGCGGATCAAATCTTCTCGACAAAGGTAGTATTCAAAATTGCTTCCAACGTCTCGACTTAGGAAGCTTTGGCCCTTGATATCTGGATACTTTTTTTCTTACTCTTTCACTTTGTACCATTCTTGCATATTTGCCACAATATTAATGAAGTTTCTTTTCTAAGACTTTTCTTGCTTGCATTCTCCTCTTTTTGCATAAACATCTTATATTGTGATAACAACCATTTGGTTAACATCGCTAAAATATGCAAAAGATTTTTGTGCATTACTCTGAGAAAGATATAAAAAGTATAGGGACTCTGACGTAGTCTGTTGTTAAGTTTCAAGCAATAGACAAAAGTTTTTGCTCGATAAATATGTGTGCACAGTCGGGGCAATTCATGTCAACTTAAGATTCCCTTATGACAATAGGCGTAATGAAGAAGATTAAAATGCCAAAATTACTCGAAAACATCCAGGATGGAGATTCCCTTATGAAACATTTGGAAGCTCACATGGAGCTTTAAATGTATTTAGAAGATCTAAAGATTTTAGAATCGGAGAGTGAATGCCTTCTACTCATTATTGATGTATCAACTACAATGATAGTAGGATTTGTGAGAATTGGCATGCGAAGACCAGATGTTTTCTAGGAAGCAAAGAGGTACAAAGAATAAGAATGGTGAAGCAGAGACAATGGAGATGATTATTTGACTGGGTTAAACAAACGAAATAAAAAGAAACCATATAAAACTGACATGCATTCATGTTTTAGACATCCCTAGGTGCATGATCATCATAAATGGAATCAATCATTGAATTGTGACAGGTATATAGAAGTTTTCACAACGAAAGGAGGAACTCGTCTATCCGTTCAAACGTAAGAAGAATAAAAACCGCTTATCCATTCAAACGTAAGGAGAATAAAACCCGCTTATCCATTCAAGCATAAGGAGAATAAAACCCGCTTATCTGTTCAAGCGTAAGGAGAATAGAACCTGCTTATCCGTTCAAGCGTAAGAGGAATGGAATTCGTCTATGGAACCCGCCTATACGTTCATGCGTAAGAAGAATAGAACCCGCTTATCCATTCAGGCATAAAGAGAATGGAAATTGTCTATCCGTTCAAGCGTAAGAAGAATGGAACCCGCCTATCCATTCAGGCATAAGGAGAATGGAACCTGCTTATCCGTTCAAGCGTAAGGAGAATGGAACCCGCATACTCGTTCGAGCATAAAGAGAATGGAACATGCCTATCCATTTATTCATAAGAAGAATGAAACCCGCTTATCCATTCAAGCGTAAGGAGAATGGAACCTGCCTATTCGTTCGAGCATTAAGAGGATGGAACTGTCAAGCGAATTGGCGATTGACGAAAATTAGTGCCTTTCGTTCTTTGCTCCATCCTTGTTTTACAGGAATAAGCAAAGAGGGGCAATTGTTGTCACTTAATTTTCACCATCTTTTTTTATTTTTTATTTTTGTATATATAAAACCTAAAAAAGATAATAAAAGAGGGTCCATGTAAATTAAATAAAGAAACCCAATACAACCACAACCCATTTTGGCCCAATTAAAAAACTCTAACTAACCCATTTTCTTTTATCCCATGTGCAACATAATATCAACCGTTGGATCTAGGGTAAAGATCCAACGGTACATATTAGACCAAAAAGGGAGGAAGGGACCAGCCCACTTGCAATATCACATGCGGCTACCCTCGAGTGCGTGTACGTCATTCCCTAAGCCACCAGGCCATTCGGCCTCCACCGCTGCAAACGCTGCGCCACCGCCGCATGTCGCTAAGATGTACTGATCAGTCTCTCACGCCCGACCCTCCCTCGCCCAGGTTGAACCGCGCCGTCGCCACCTCCACATCCCCCGCACGGAGCTCGGCTCTTACATGGCGCGACGCCTCACCTCGCGTACCCCTTCATGTCGTGGTTGCGACAACAGTCGTTATTGTCGTGTCATGTCGGATGACCACAACCAAAGATCGAGCCATGTCGCTATCACTATCCTTCTTCTCCGGTTGAAACCCTATAATGGAAAATGAGGGAAAATGTTAGGGTTAGGATTTGTTTCGAATATGGCAAGAAAAAGGGGGAAAATAAGATCAGATTCGAATCAAAGTTCAAAATCAAATCATCTCCAAATCATATCTGAATCTGCATTGAATAGAAAAGGGAAATAATTAGCCCAAAGTTACCCAAAATTCGAATCAAAACGGCTTTAAATCGTATCTGAATCTGCATTAAATGAAAAAGGGGAAGAATCACCAAAAATAGGAATTTTATTTATTCCGAATTTTTGTAGTATAGGTATGAAAATTACCTATATAAATGTTTGAACCCCTTTGTAAAAATGGAGACATAGTTTTTTTTTTGGAGAGTTACAGAGTTTATTTTGGAGAGTTTGAGAGTTTTTTTAGAGAATTTTACACAGTTAATGCTCGAGTTTTGTACTTGGATTCGAATTTAGAATAAAAGCTTGAGGCATTTTCAATGTACTTATTTTACCGTTCTTTTATGTGTATTCTTTTATTTTGAATGTATGTTGATCTTGTTCAAATTTTAAATTACCACCACCATAACCCGAATTCAAGTGAAGGGATGGTTGAAAATTAAAGTTTGAAAAAGGGTGGAAATTTCGATTGCTTTTAAGAAAGAAAGTTTTAAAGTGTTATTTTTAAAGGTCAATCTTTACAAATATTAAAATAAATCGGGTATTTACATTCATCAATTTTTTTTTCACTTGTCGTTGTTCTACCAATCTTTAAATTTCCAAACCTTTTGATTTAACCATTGTCTTTTTATTTATTTAGCCTCAGTTTCAATTTTTTAATTTGGTCAATATTTTTTTTCTAAATTTTAATAGTATTTAACCTTTTTATTTTCTTTTTAACCTTTTTAAATTAAATTTTAGTTTGTACATATTTTTAATAAAAGAAAACTTGGTTCACATATGGTGTTGACCCTCTTTAGGGAAGGATGCACATTCCTTTTTAAAAAATCATTTTACTTATTCCATTTTTAATTTGTTTAAGATTTTTTGCATTCATTTAAATCTTGTAAATATAATTGTTTAAATTTAGTTTCCATGTTTTTTATTAGTTAGATTCTTTCCTAAAATACCGAAGCATTAATATTTTAATTAAATTACTAGGTTAGATAAATCCCCTAGGATTAGGTACTTAAATATCTTAGTTAGAGCCTTTTAAATATAAAAGTAAAAAAAACAGTACTCACTTTAATTAATAAAACACACTTAATCATAATTTAACCCTAATAGGTAAAATTCACGTAAACTATTCTTTAGGTCAGTAATCACTAACTTAGAATAAATAATAGCTTTAACACACTAATTATTTCCTTGTTTGTATGATTTAAAAGTGGAACTTAATTCATGCGATGTCTTATCGAAGGGAAGTGATGGGTTAGCGACAGAAATGTTGGCGGTGATTGCAGTTCACTTTCTAGATGATGTGGCCGTTAAAATGTAATCATATTCATAAATGGACAATGAGTTGAATTTTATATGAACTTGCAAATTTCGACATTAAAACGTTTTGTAATCGGCTAGGTACCAATTTTTGAGCGTTGTGAGGGTGCTAATCCTACCCCACGCGTAACCGACTCCAAACCCGTTTTTGTTTTTCGCAGACCAAAATGTTGCTTTACTAAAATAAAATGATTTTATTAAAATGACTCATTTTAGGTGATCCAATCACACCTTTTAAAAGATAGGTGGCGACTCCGTTGTTGTTTTGTTTTTATAAAACGTTGAGCCTCGAAAAAAAAGGTTGCGACAATAATTTAAAGAAGAAATGGTTGGCAAAAACTAAAGAAAATGAACCAGAATCAGATTATTATTAAAAATATAATATATATGAAATATTTTTATTAGCTAATAAAATATTTTATTATTGTTTGTAGTTTGAAGAATATAAGATTGTCAAAAAATAAAGAGAAAAAAATGAAATTAAGAAAAGAATTATTACTTAACATAAATGAAAAATTAGTTTTAAATCTGCCACCAAAAATTTAATGGTTGAGTGACTAAAATATCAAAAAAAAATTTGTTTGGGTGACTAAAACAATAAACGGTGTTAAGGGTTTAACATTTAAATGATCAAAACGTTAAAACATAAACATTAAGTGACTATATTGAAAGAAATGTTTGAGTGACCAAAACATTTGCACCCTAAAAATTGGGTGACAATACCTTTTATTATATATCTTGAAAGAGATTTATAATTTTTTAAAGGGAAAATATCTCATGCAGGAGTGGAAATAAAAAGTTTCTGCAAGCGCTTTAGTTTTAAGATTTAGGTGCTCATTTTAGAGTTTAGGGGTTTAAGTGTAGGGGTTTAGAATTTAGAGTTTAGGGTTAAAATTTATGGTTTAGAAGTTATTGTTTAATTTTTAAGGTATTATGGCTAGGGATTTAGGTTTTAACATATAAACCCTAAATTCTAATCACACCCCCTAAATTAAAAAATCATCAACTAAAACTCCTAAACTATACCCTAAACCTTAAAACTAAGGTGCTAAGTTTTCACAAGAGCTTGTACATGGAATAATTACCTTTTTTAATCTGTTTGGTACATGAAAAGAAAAAAAATGAACAATTTCTACCTAAGAAGAGGATGGGAAATTTACTTCTAATGAGTTTCGAACCCACAACCTAACGGAGAGGAGGAGGGCAGAGCCGGTCCTGAGATTTTAGAGGCCCTAGGCAAACTGAAAAATTAGGCCCCTAACAATAAATTTAAAAAAATTAAATGTTAATAGTAAGCCCCTAATAACAAATATTTAAAAAATGAATTTTAAGAGTAGACCCTAAACAAATATTGAAAATTTTTAATTTTAAGAGTATGCCTCTAATAACAAATGTTGAGGAAAAAATGAGCCTCTAATAACAAGCATTGAAAAATTAGACCCTAAATAACAAGTATTGAAAAAAATTAATTTTTAAGAGTAGGTCCCTAAGAACAAATATCAGGAAAAATTGGGCATCAAATAACATGTATTGAAAAAAATTGGTCCCTTAATAACAAATATTAAAAAATGAATTTTAAGAGTAACCCATAATAACAAAATATTGAGAAAATTGAGCCTCTAATAACAAGTATTGAGAAAATTGGACCCTAAATAACAAGTATTGAAAAAATAAATTCGAAGAGTATGTCCCTAATAATAAATATAAAAAATGGGCCTCAAATAACAAATATTAAAAAAATTAGACTTCTAATAACAAATATTAAAAAAAATATTTAAGAGAGGGCTCATAATAATAAATATTAGGGAGAAATTGAGCCTCTAATAACAAGTATTGAAAAAATGGACCCTTAATACTAACTGTTAGAAAAAAGTAAACTATAAACTATTTAAGCAATAAAAATTAAAAGAAAAAACGAGGCCTCTATCTAATATTATAACCAAATTATTATTCCGTTTACTCGTTATTTATGGCATAAAGTAGAGGCATCTATCTAATACTATAATCAAATTTTTGGGTCTTTTTTATTATAATTTTTAAGTAGTAAAAATTAGGAAAAATGAGACCCTGAGTGGTCGATCGATTCGACCTGCCCTAAGACCGGCTCTAAAAAAGGATTGACATTACGAGCTTTAACCACTCACTTTAAAGGTTATTAACTAATATAAAAAAGAAATTGAGTATGGCAAGTTATTAAAGGAAGTTTAATATTAAAAAAAATAAATTGAGAACGGTAAGTAATCATCACCTTTGTAAGAAAATGTACGTTGAAACAAAAAAATTGACACTACCGTTAACAAGTTCGAAAGGTTTTAGTTTTGGAAGCGTGATATTAGTTTTGGTTAAAATAAGCTCCAAGTGATTCTATTTTTTTGTACAATTAGAATTTAGTCCTCTTATTTTTATTTTTAGAAATTCAGTTCCTTCACTTCTTGGATTAAAAAATAAGTTGAAGTTGTTGACAACGTTAAAATTCTTTTATTAAATTTACGTCTATTACAATATAATTCTTTTCTCTGTTATATGGTTATCAAGTTAGTATATTTTTAGGCATAATGTTAAAAGAATGTCCCAAATATTTGACTAAATAGTCACTTTGGCCTTTATTCTTTTTCGGAGCAACTCAACCCTCAATGTTTCATTTTGGTTCAAAATGGCCTATCCGCAGTAAAAATTGGCAGTCAACTGACGGTAATGGCTTAAAATGACGTGACAAACCTACATAATAGTGCACCCTGACATGACAGTATCATATAGACAAATGTGTTGACTTCAAAAGCGTACATCAATCAAAAAATAATTATATAAAATTATATAAAATATCAAATAATTTTTTGCTGATTTATCATTCTGTCAAGTCATTTCAAATTGTTTACCGTCGGTTTTCTAACAATTTTCATCTACAGATGGGCCATTTTGACCCAAAATAAAATATTGAAGGTTGAATTACACCAAAAAATAGGGGTCAAAGTGACTATTTAATCCAACTTTGGGGGTATTTTTTGACTTTATGCTTTTTTATTTCCAACATCATATCAATAAAGTTAGCAAAACATTTTAACTGTGTTAACAATGACACTTTAATGTTTAAATCGTAAAAAAAAAAGAAAATTTCTGAAAATAAAACCAACAGAGTTAAATTCTAAAAGTGCGAAGAATGTAAGGACTTTAAATATATTTTAATATTTGTTTTCTGAAAAAAAAAAGGAAATGTTAATAAAAACAAAACTAGAACCTAAAGCCGGCAATAACTTTATAGTTGACACTAAAAAAATATAAAACAGAACTAGAACCAACTGTCTATCGGGATGATGATGCATTGGGTTAGGAAGATCGTCTTCATATTAAACCTATATAAAATTCAATCTAAATTAATCAGTCAATAAATTAAATATCGATGGTTAAAAATATAAAATAAGGAAAATACTTTGTTACACAAGCTTGTATAAATTTTAGTTTATACAAGCCTTTTAATTTTAGGGTTTAAAGATTTAAGTTGTAGTTTAGGTTGTACGGTGTAGAATTTAAGATTTATTGTATAATTTAGAGTTTAAGGTTTAAGATTTAAGTTTTTGGGCGTTAGGGTTAGAGATTTAAGTTTTAAATTTTATAGCTGCGAAGGTTTGTGTAAATTTTTTTTACACAGCTTGTGTATCAAAATATAACCCATAAAATAAAATGGTTATATTTTGATACATAAGCCGTGTAAAAAAATTTACATAATCCTTCTATAAAAATTAAAACCTAAATCTCAAACCCTAGCACCTTAAAATCTAAACCTTAAACTCTAAATTCTAAATTTTAACCATAAATCTTAAATTCTACACCCTATACACTAAACCCTAAACTTTAACCTAAAATTCTATTTCTTAAAATTAAAAAATTTGTATATCAAAATATTTTCCAAAATAAAATAAAATCACATGATCGAGACAACAACTAAAATTCAAAACGTTAACTACCAACAACTTCAAATCTAAGAGAAAGCAGAGTTTTCGCCAAATAAAAGATAAATCATCCCCATTTTGTCACCATGCAACAAGAATATTTCCTTAAAAGAATCTGAAAAAGAGAATAAGATTAAATAAATATTCATGAAAGTCATAAAATATCAATTATTCGTTAGTTTTGTAAAATGAGTCGTTAATTTTTGAACAAAATTAGAGGTTGAATACTAATATTATAAATATATCAAATTTACCTTTTGAATGGGAATTAAATATTAATATTGTGAATAAATCAAATTTAGTTAAAAAATATCTTATAATAATCTTTTTGTAGTATTTGATTCAGATTAATTCGTCAATAAATTTAAAATATTTTTTTAAGTAAAATTTTATAAGAAGATAATAAAAGAGACGCACAAAGAAACCAAGTAATGTAAGCTACATAATAAGTGATTTGACTGAAAGGGACATGCTCAGGAATTTTTCAAGATCCACACAAACTGGTAATTTAGTTGCTCCTTCTCCCTTAAATTCAAATAGAATAAGTTGATAAGCACGAGGGATTTGTTTTAATCCAAAATTTAATTTTTCTTACAATCTTTTTCATACCAGCTAAGATGTATATATACACTCATAAATTATACAATGGCAGTCAAGATTCAACCAGAAATAGTATATCTTCCAAGTTCTAAGCCTGCAAAAACATATCATCAAAAAGATGATGCAATCAGGAAATTTTACACCTTCATGCCAATTCGAAAGCTTCTTGAATTCAACTATTGATCAGGGTTTCTTTCAGTTTGATCATTCATCTGAAATTTCTCATTTCTCTGCAATCTTCTCCACTGAGATTTCCCCATGTAATGATCAGTTTCAGGATCCTTTGGTTCTTTTGATGAGAGTGAAGAGAACTTTGGTTCAATGTTGCCATTGTCCTCTCAAACTCAAGATCTAGGCAGTCCTGGTGCATCCGTAACATCGATCCAGTCGTCACTTACCCTGCCCGGGGAAGCCGTGGAGATCGATAATCGATCGAGCGTATTTCATCTTCTCAAGGCTTATGGAGAAGCTATAGAGAAGGACCAATCGGTGCTTGCGGAGGTGATCCTAAGGTGCAACGGCGAGAAAGCTAGTCCGGTCGGTGAAACTTGGGAAAGGGTTGCATTCGGTTTATGTCATGGCATTCAACAATATCAAAGTGATTATCTAATGCAAGAGTCTAGCAAGAACTTTGAGGTGGCTTTGAGGGTGTTCTATCAGATGTTTCCGTATTGGAGATTTGCTCATTTTGCTGCTAATTCGGCAATCCTTGAAGCCATGTCGGATGACACGGACGCGCTGCACGTTGTGGATTTCGACATTGGTGAGGGAATTCAGTGGCCTCCGGTGATCGAGGCTATAGCATTGAAACACAAGTCAGTGAGACTTACATCGATATGTTGGGGAGATGAAGACATCGGTTGCTCTCCATGGAGATTCGCTGGCAGAACAAGGCAACTTGGCGACCATGCCAAGTCTTTCGGTGTAAATTTGAAAGTGGAAGAAATGGGAATCCATGATTTGGTGAATGAGCTAAAGATGAAGAAACGAGATGGCAATCGAGAATGGTTGGCCTTCAATTGCACGGTGGGGATGGGAAAAGGCCGGAGCAGGAAGACGGTAAACAAGTTTCTAAACGTAGCTAAAGACTACGTTTCAAGAGGCAAGGGGATTATAACCTTTGGCGATGGAGATGCTTGTGAAAAACCGAAAGACTGCCCGGGATTCGGCACATTCTTTGACGGCCAGTTGATGCACTACCAAGCTGTTTTAGAATCAATGGAATCCGACTTCACAAAGCACCAGTTGCAAGCAAGAATGGCAATGGAGTGTCTGTTTGTAGGGCCTAATATATGTGGTCAAGCATGGTTACAAAAGTGGAGGGAGATGAAAGAAGCTCTTCGTTTCTATGCAGGCACCGCAATCGAGGGCATGAGGGTGAGCTCGGCGAGATTAATGGAAGCTAAAGAAATAGTGAAAGAAAGGGATAGTTTGTATGAAGTGAGCATTGGAGGGGATTCTGGGAATGAGTTAGCCTTGGAGTGGAGAGGCATTACACTAGTTAGAGTCTCCTCTTGGAGAAATCAGAGCTAAACTTCATGTACACACAACTGAAGTATATTTTCTATGTTGAAGTTGTATAAAATAAGTAAATATATATACTAACGAAAACCAGACGGTCCAAATTAACTACAATGTTCCGAACTTCCGATCGCAGAAGCAAGTCCGAATTCTCGAACATTAATGAAAACCAGGATTCAAAGAGGTGGTATCATAACCAGATTAGCTGTTGTGTTCATGTACAATTAAGAGCCATCATCTAGTCAACTAGTACTCGAAGATCAATGACTATTGTACAACAAAACATAGTGAAGCAAAAGTGAATCCCATAAATCAGCAACAATGTAATATTTGGGAATTTTTAAGAATTTTATTTGTTTGTACCATTTTGGTATTAGTGAAGTTATCATTCAGTAGTGGTGCCCAATGAGTAGACGACATTTTCGTCGAACCTCGTAAATTCAGTGTGTTCTCCCAATTATTAATTTTGCTTTTTTATTATTGGGTTTTTCCATTGAGTATCAATATCCAATAATTGATGGGTTTGTCTGCTGTGCAAATTTTGGTAGTTTCGATCTCAATATTTCAACTCAAATTTGAAGCTACATTCGTGTGTTAAATAACCCGGTTTCCCAACAATTTTCCCTTGTATGCATTGCAGACGTAGGTAACAAAGTTCTTGAAGTCTTGGTCTTCACACAAAGCACTAGGGTCAAGACATGATACAAACATAAAAGAAACATTATAAGACAGAAAAAGAAGTGACCTCTTGTAGAGGTTGACCGTTAACAAGCACCCACGGGACGAACTTATGTCGCGGATCAAGCCGATCAGTTTCGGCAGCATACTGTTTCTCGAGCTGTAAACACAATCACACAAGGCACAGTACTATAGAGGAACAAAGCAACATGAAAGAAAGATCAAAGAGAGAACAAGCTCATGAAACTAAACTAACCACATTTCCATAGCCACTTTTATAGCAATCAATAGGAACAGAGGCCAGTCCAGTCGTATTAAAAGAATTAACCGACTCATTCAGCTTGTTCTCCGAGACCAGACGCTCGACGCAGAGAATGATTCTGAAATGCTGACCAAGCATTCAAAAGTTGCAATGAACTCTGTATTCATCAAGTTTCGAGGTCAACCGATAGAGGGCTTACCTCGTTAGGATACATTGAGATGGTGCAGGGTAATATACTAACATGTATGTTAAAATGAAGTGGACAGCAAAGTTTGTAGGGAAAGTGGGATTTGAAGAGGACCTGGCAAAGGAAGGTGCCGTCAGTTTGCAACACAGCGTTGCCCCAGGGAACAAGCCTGAGGTTGACGATGGAGAAGAGCCGATTGTCGAAGAGCTTCACCAGATGGTTGGCTATGAAGTCGGCGCAATAAGGGCAGAGAGCTTCGTAGTAAACTGAAAGAGTGACGTTTTGAGCATGACATGGCCGTATACTAATAAACATCAGCAAGAACATGCGGGTGAAGAAACCAGGAGACGCCATTTGCAAAGATATTTGATGAGTTTTCAGTTTTGGTTTAATTGGTGGGGAATATTGATTCGTTTGGTACGCATTTTGTAAAGCTCGGAGAAAGTAACCCTCGCTTTTTACAGGGCTTTGGTATTAACCCTTTTTTTCAGCTTTTTTGTCTCTGCAATCCTTCTGCAGATTTATTTCTTTCTTTCTTTTATGTTTTACTGCTTTTGATATGGAACAGAGCTGTTCAGAAATTGAGAATATTTGAATAAAGTTATGGACTGATATTATCACATATGCTAGAAAGTAGCAAATCTGTAATTGGAACATTTGGTTGCTGCAATGCAAAGTTGTGCAACTCATCCGATGGTAGACTAGTGCCACCTTTGTATTAAGAGTGTCAATTGACCAATAAAAATTTTCTGTCTCTTCTAAGTGTTTGTTTGTCTCAACATTAAAAAAATAAATTTTACGCTCTTAATTTTAAATCTTACAAATTAAACCCTAAACTCATTTTTTAAGTATTGGGCATACATAAAATTTTATTTTTTTAAAAATTCTATATAAAAATAAAAATTTATTAAAATTAAAATCATCATTTAAGAATATTGAGACCACATTAATATTCGATACACTCCAAAAAAAATTGACATTCATGGTTTACCTATACTCACCTAAAAGATCTCTTTGAATATATATATATATATATATATTGTCACGGGGCTAGACTTCTGAACCAACCCAACGTGCGGACTTAGTCGATGTTCTTAAACAAACGACTAAGTAAGCCTGAAATCCTTCTCCGGAAGATCGAATACTTCCAATACTCACAAACACAAGATCGTTCCAAGAGGAACCGAACAAAAGAGAAAGGCAACAAGAACAAAAGAAAGAACACGAAGAACACTACAGAGTGTTTTTAGAGTAAATGCAAGTGTATTACTCAAATGATGGATGAATACAAATGAGGTGGGGAGGCCTCTATTTATAGTTGAATCCTCATACAATGAACGGACGAGATCGAATCACACTAACGGCCCAGATCGAAAGCCACCTACCAAATCTACACTAAGGAAACTCTATCACTATGAAATTCTTTCCTTAAGTTTGTGTTTACATTGAGAGATATTCTTATCCCTTGGAATATTCCCCGGTAAGATGTCATCTATTAATTTACCAGGCTCAATGTATTTGGGCTTTCTTTCAGTCTCCAACGATCGGACCAAGTCTGGTGGTCTTCTTGGCAAGCCTAGAACCTCTTGGGTTGCTTGTTGCGCATCTGTCTCGGACCCAAATGTGCGGGCCGTGACATTCTCCCCCACCAAATCCGGCGATGCCCTCATCGCTGTCTCAGAAAAGACTTCTCTTGGTTGATCTTGGATCTTCCATGGTACCTTGGCTTGCTCCCAACTCAGAATCGGGCAATGATGTTCCCCCATAAGAACGGCTCCCCCCATAAGGAGCGCTCGACTCAGACTGGGTTGTCTTCCCATACAGACTGCTCGCCTTGGTTTCTTCCGCTGTGTAACTTCTCGCTCTGCATCATTGCGCACATCTCGATGAAGTTTGAGATGCACCTCTTTCGTGGCATTCACTCTAACCGGCATCAACCCTTCCCTCGTGAAGTTTGGTGGCTCGTTGCCCATTGGCAACTTTTCCCGCATTGACCCTTCTTCACACTTGAAGTTCAATGCTTCTTCCACTTTGCCCAAAGGTGCTTTTTCCACGGGCCTCATGCCGCTATCTGACTGGGGCATCTCTTGCCCCACTAAAGTAGTCCCTCCAACAGTAGCTTCCAAAGTGATGTCTCATTGGCTTGGAGCATCCTTGGCAAGCTGAATGGCAGTCAGCGTCTTGGTTCCTTTACCCTTGTCTCGGTACGAGGGCACAACGCAACGTTGTTTGCGATCCAAAACACAGACGACGTCGGCACAAGGAACGATGAGAGCATCTATACGGTCAAGGAAGCTTAGTCCCAAAACAAAATCAAAGTCATCTAAGTTGATTACCTTGATGTCTTCCTTGCCCTTCCATTCACCAATCTGCAGCTCAACCTTCTGTGCCGTTCCAACAATTGGAACTTCTTTAGCATTCACGGTCTTGATCTTTCCAGTTGAACCCACAACTCTAAGACCAAGTTTGTCGGCAGCCTTCTTGGACATGAATAGATCGGTTGCTCCGGTGTCCACTAGAGCACTCCTCGATCGTCCCGCAATGTTGATGTTGACAAACATCAACCCTTTCTGCTTGCGTACTCTCGCCTTAGCAAAACTCAGTATCATCGAGCCAAGTCTCGCAGCCTCGCTCTGTTCGGGCTCGTCCACCCTCTTGGATGGCTTGACTCGATGTGGGCATGCTCGCAACTTGTGTGGCCCCTTACATTGGTAGCACTTTAGTTGCTTCTTTACCCTCGGCTTTATCGCTTTGACACTCGCAATCGCACCAAGTCTCGTCACTTCTTCATCCGACTCCTCGGACACATCGCCTTTGACATCATTAAGACGATCATTCTTGGGGCAATCTTTCATCATGTGCTTCCCTCCGCAGATACAGCACACAAGACCTTCCCCATCTTTGACTCCCCCACCATAGCCCTTGCCTCGGGTCTTGAGGGTCTCCGCCATCTTGAACTCGGCTATGGATTCAGCTGCGGCCATAGCCTTGGAGAGTTCCTCGACTCCCATCCTCTTCAGCTCCATTTTGGCCCATCGCTTAAGCCCGTTCTTGAAGATAAAGAGGCATTCGGCTTTAGTGATGTCCGTGATTTGGAGTTTGACTTCAGTAAACCGTCTGACATACTCCAGGATGGAACCTTCATGCTTGAGTTCGTGCAGCTTCTCCCGAGCCTCCTGTTGGGCGTTCTTTGGGTAGAACTGTTCATTGAACTCAGCCTGAAACTCTTCCCAAGTCCCGATGGGAATATCCTTGCTCTTCTCCTCAGAGCATCTGCGTCGCCACCATAAAAGTGCAACGTCAGTTAAGTAAACAGAAGCAATGTTTACCTTATCCGCATCATCCTTGATGCCTACAGCACGAAAGTATTGTTCCATGCTCCACACAAAGTTCTCCACGTCCTAGGCCGATCTAGTTCCGCTAAACTCATTCGAATTTGGCACGTCCAACTTTGGTCTGGTTATTACCGTGTTTAACATACCAGTCACGACAGCCTTGTAAACTTGAAGCTCTCCCTTGAGCCCCTTGATTTCCTCCATCATCTCCGCCTTCAAAGCCTTTAGCTCGGCTTTGAGTGCATCACTCCGTCTATCCGCATTGTCGGCACACTGGTCAAGGTCTCGCACGTTGTTCTTTAGATCCTGCACGTTGCTTTCGAGCTCCTCTCCCGAAGAGTCCAGCTCGTCAAGACGTACTCTAACAACGTCAATCTCCTCTCGGGCATCCTTCATGGATCTTTTGAGCTTTCTCAACATTTCTTCCAGCGTAGGCACAGTGTTGCTCGGACTGTCTCGCTTTCCATCGTCAGCCTGGGTCTCTGCACCCTTTTGTGCTGCAACATTCCCTTCTTTCTTTGCCATCTTCAATCAGTGTTTGTGCTCGAACACTCGCTCTGATACCAACTGTCACGGGGCTAGACTTCTGAACCAACCCAACGTGCGGCCTTAGTCGATGTTCTTAGACAAACGACTAAGTAAGCCTGAAATCCTTCTCCGGAAGATCGAATACTTCCAATAGTCACAAACACAAGATCGTTCCAAGAAGAACCGAACAAAAGAGAAAGGCAACAAGAACAAAAGAAAGAACGCGAAGAACACTACAGAGTGTTTTTAGAGTAAATGCAAGTGTATTACTCAAATGATGGATGAATACAAATGAGGTGGGGAGGCCTCTATTTATAGTTGAATCCCCATACAATGAACGAACGAGATCGAATCACACTAACGGCCCAGATCGAAAGCCACCTACCAAATCTACACTAACTAAGGAAACTCTATCACTATGAAATTCTTTCCTTAAGTTTGTGTTTACATTGAGAGATATTCTTATCCCTTGGAATATTCCCCGGTAAGATGCCATCTATTAATTTACCAGGCTCAATGTATTGGGGCTTTCTTTCAGTCTCCAACGATCGGACCAAGTCTGGTGGTCTTCTTGGCAAGCCTAGAACCTCTTGGGTTGCTTGTTGCGCATCTGTCTCGGACCCAAATGTGCGGGCCGTGACAATATATATATATATATATATATATATATATATATATTAAATTTTTACATCATAATTTGATTTTTTTAATACTCAATGTATAATGTTTATACTACCCAAACACTAAATTAAAAACATTTTGAGACCAATGACAATACAAATCAAACTATACTCACTCGACATAATTTTTTTACTCCACCCCTAATATATCCAAAATGAGAATCATTTTTCATTCAAACAATCTTAATCACTTTTCATTTAAACAATCTTATTATTTCAACTCTTCACATTGACAAATGAATGAATGCTACAATTTCTTTCTTTCCTTTCTCTTTTCTCTATAAGAGACGGAGTATAATTACTTAAAATTAAATTCGAAATTTTATAATTAACAAAATTTGAATATGTTTAGAGTTTATGTTTGTCTCTATCATTTATACTTGATAAAGGTTATATATTTTTTTCAAAAAAATATTACTATATATTTAATTAATATTTAAATAAACAATTAAGATTGTACGTCATTATCCAAATATTTTTTTATCAAATCACAAACACATACGAAAAAACAAAACAAAAAAAAAAGATAGTGCATTTTGGGCCATATCAAATCCAAGACTCCAATGTATTTGGGCCAAAAAGATAATTTTTTAAAGCACCCAATATAATTCGAAAAGGGCCGGATTACGAGCAAGGTCCAATCCTCGTCAATATAAAAATAGTGAAGTATTAAGCCGCTAGGGTTTCCTGCTAGCCCCTCGCACCATCTTCTTCAAAGAGCGGTCTACCATCAGAACCAGTCTTTGAGCTAAGACAACCGCATTTCACCAACATGGTTAGTTTCTTCTTTCCCTAGTCTTTCGTTTTCTGATAATTTATTATGTATGTTCACTCTGATGTTTTCCATTTGATTTTCTCTTTTCCGAACTAATGAAGTAGTCTTGCTTTGTTTATGAAAAACTTGCTTCATTGTCTTTCTGTGATTTCTCTCTGAAGTGATAATTTGTTTAAATTGGCGATGTAATTATTGTAATGAAATCATAGATCGATTCTCTCTTCCTGTTTTGCTGTATTACAATTTTAAAATTGCTAGATTGTTTAAATCTGCTTAGATTAGTTTAATTGTGTAATACTTGAATGTGATGTCTTGCTGATGTTGATTTAGAAGTGCCGTACTTATAAATCTTCTGCGTGAGAGATCTGAACACTTGAGCTTCATTAACACATTTTATTTTCCTTGGTTGTGCAGGCTAGAGGGTTGAAGAAGCACCTGAAGAGGCTCAATGCCCCTAGGCATTGGATGCTTGACAAGCTTGGTGGTGCTTTTGTATGTTTTTGTCTCGATCCTTTTTCTTCCATACCAATCTACTGCACTCTGTTACAGTTGTAATTTTATTTTTCTTATCTTTCTATCATGCAGGCACCGAAGCCGTCATCTGGGCCACACAAATCCAGGGAATGTTTGCCACTAATTCTCATTTTGCGAAACAGATTGAAGTATGCTCTCACATATAGAGAAGTTATTGCTATTCTCATGCAGAGGCATGTTATGGTAGATGGGAAGGTTCGGACTGATAAGACCTATCCTGCTGGTTTCATGGGTATGTGTCCTTTCTCTATATTCCTAGATTCAGTTGGTTCTGTTGGTACTTGGTATCCCGTGATTGTTTTATCTTACGTAACATGCTTGATCACCTACTTCCAGATGTTGTGTCCATCCCTAAAACTAATGAGGACTTCCGTCTCCTTTATGACACCAAAGGACGTTTTCGTCTGCATGTCATCACTGGTGATGAAACCAAGGTTTGAACTATAGCAGTCAAATGTTTGAAATATATTTTCTGATTCTTATCACTTTCAAAATATTGTGGTCAAGATTACAATATTTGTTCTTTTTTTGTTCTGCAGTTTAAGCTTTGCAAGGTTCGATCTGTCCAATTTGGCCAGAAAGGTATTCCATACCTCAATACATATGATGGGCGTACTATCCGCTACCCGGATCCTCTGATCAAGGCTAATGACACCATGCTTTCCTCTAGACCTTGTGGTTACGTAGCAACAAAATTGTCGATTTCATCAAGTTTGATGTTGGAAATGTTGTCATGGTGACTGGAGGAAGGAACAGAGGCCGAGTTGGAGTGATTAAGAACAGAGAGAAGCACAAGGGTAGCTTTGAGACCATCCATGTTCAAGATGCTGCTGGGCACGAGTTTGCAACTCGTCTTGGTAACGTCTTCACCATTGGAAAAGGAACAAAGCCATGGGTATCTCTTCCCAAGGGTAAGGGTATCAAGCTATCCATCATTGAGGAAGCTAGGAAGAGGCTTGCAGCCCAAAATGCTGCTTAAACATTAACGTAAGGTATCCAGATATATTTTGCTGCTGTAGTTTATTCTGGAGTTGATAGATTGCCTGCTTTTGGTTGAGTACAATTTTGAGATCTTTTTGCAATTTTTTGTTCTGTTTGGATAATGCTAGTGGTCTCATTTATATATATATATATATATATATATATATAAACAAGCCTCTCCTTTTTCCCTCTGCCTTAAACACCTGAGTCTTTCCAATTTTTCTCGAGGGAAAACTCAGAGTTGATGAAGCATAAGCAGAGGAGTCCCTACGGGAACAAATTAGCTTATCCCCTTTCTTGGATCAGACATAAAACGATTAAACTGATCTCAAAAGCATTGGTTTTTGCTGTGAAGGGGAATGAATTGAAAGAAGTGAAATATTTTGGGACTGAGGGGTGATTGCTAGTAGGGGATATATAGAGTTCCGGAGGTGATGAGGTTTGTTTTCGACCGTCGATAAGGAAATCAGGTGGACGATCATGGTTGGAACGCGTGAGCAGGCGCGTGCCGAGCTCGTGGTTTTTCCAATTGAACACCCGTCAACATCCGAAATTTTGTCAAACAAACCCCCAAAACTCCAACATCTTCCTTCACGGCTCTCAGCGCTACATTGTAAACTGTCTCCAACCTTCAACCTCTACAAAAATACCAGCAAGTATAACTGCTTTTGTCCTAATCTCATATTTGCTTTTATTTCCGGGTGGGACACGTATCTTTACCATTTTTGGGCGAGTGAAAAGTAAGCGGAAGCCTGCAAGATTGGACATTTTGGACAGCCTTAATCTTGTCATTAGCAAGACACAAAGAGCTCGCTTTTTCCCAGTCCAGACAAAGTTGCTCCCATCTTTCTTTGCAGGGAAATTTCCCTACGTAAGAAAGAAGAAGAAGAATGAATCTTTCGAGTCTAAAATTTTCAAATTATTTAAGTTTGACGTCTCACATTTTATATCTCGAACTTTATTTAAAAAAAATTTAATTTGATTCGAGTTTATAAAATTCAATCAAGTGAAGTTTTTGAGTTTCTATACATATTTAATTGTAATTATTTATCATGCTGACGAGTCATTTGATTTTAATTTAAATAACTTTCTCTAATAATATGATATATGTATATATATTCTTTAGATATTTCCGTATGTGGGATATATTTCTTTATATTTTTATATCAGTATATATATAATATATATTAAAAATTTGAGAGACTCGACTCAAACTTAAAAATCAATCCACTAATTACTAAAAAAATTTAGTTATTCGAATTTTCATTTTAAATCGAAAAAATTTGATTTTTTTGAGACGAGTCAGTTTTGCTCACCCAAAGGCGGACCTACAAAGGGGTGGAGAAGAACAATTGCGCCTTCACCCTCAAGAATTTTTATTCACCTTTATCCCTTTATATACATTTTTTAATTTTTTATTTATTTATAAATTTTCAAATATTTATATTTTGCTCCCGCCCCAAATTCTGGTTATGTCCCTAACTTACCCCTATCTTTCATCTTACAATGAAATGAAGCTACTAAAAGCAAAGCTTTATATACTCTCTTACATGGCAAAGCTGAGTTACTACAATAACATGTATATATAGTCATACATACCTTGCAACAAACAGTTTATTCGCTCAAATATAGAGTAGAACTCTGAAGCACTAAAACAACAAAAACATACAGCATTTAGATGTAGATTATAAAGCATCACGCCCCCTCGTGGAGAAGCATTTGGTCAAAGTGCCACACACCTGCAAACCAAATAGCACTCAGTTATTACAAGCAGATCAAACATTAATCCAACATCAAGCTTTCAAAGCTTACCATGTCCTTTCCCGACCCGCCGCAATTGAGAAACATATTCGGATATCTACTTAATGGCTTCAACCTATAAACTTTATACAGTTAGAAAGCGGGATCGTTTGAAAGGCCTATTTTTGTTTTGGATACTAAGAACGAAAGCTTGAGTAAAAACTCGGTTTCGATGAAATCCGCCATCTGAGCGTCATTGTTTTGCTCTGCTACCTGTTATTCATCAATCAAGTAAATAGCAATAGATTAGTTGTAGACTCGAACACCTCATCTAGGCCTATGGTATGTCTACCAGTTTCGAAGCTAGTCGTATCGTATTACATTGTGCAGGCTCAAAAGCTTCTCGTTCGTCAGCTTCTCCAAGGACAATGCTAATTCCATAGCTGAACTCAGAAGAAATAGCAGAAATAATGAGATATTGTGAACCATGAATCCATAACCATGGTTTTGATTTGTTAAAAGGAAGAGTGACTGACCATATACTGCATCTCCCTTCTCATAATGTTCAAACTCTGATGGGGGCGTCAGAATCGAGTGTAGCTTCACTCTTCCTCCTCGTATGTTCTAATTAAGCAGTTGAAATTAATGATTTATTAGTGAATAATTTAGTATTTGGATCATATAATTAACATAGACATTAAAGAAAACCTGATATTCCATAAGCTTCTCAGCATGCTCCCTTTCTTCTTCACTGGATTCCTTGAAAAATCTGATTCCAACAATATCAAATACTATTCATTATCTCATACAGTTACACAAAAATAAAGAAAATTTGGAGAGATTATTTGCTTCTATACTCCTTACTCGGCTAAGCCTTTGAGAGCAACGTTGTCTCTGTCAAAGTACGCATACATCGAGTGGTACACATAGGAGACGTTGTATTCCACACTGTCACACAAAATAAGTAAAATTAAAACATGTTATTCCTCTAGATATGCCGGCCACAAACGATAATCGTAAGGAAATAAAAAACCCCACTTAACGGAAAATATTATCTCTTGAGAAATAAATTTGCTCACAATCAGAGATAGACCGAAAGTGGGGACAGTCGCATCTCGCACCTTGACATAAAATTTTATGTCCGGCCCAACTCACAACTCTAACAAAACACAAGGAGAAGATGGACAAAAGGGTAAAACCAACGAGTACAACTCACTTGATTTGCTCATTGATGGCGGCTTCGCAGTTGTCGGCGTATTTCTGTCGAGCAAGTGAAAGGTCAGGAGCGACGGGAATATGGAGTTCCTCCTGTAATCACTCATTTTTATCTGTAAATACATATTAGTGTTGCATGTATACATATTATATTATGTGCATGAGTGTTAGTAGTTTATGTGTGCATGTATATTATAAACTATGTATGTATACGTATTAAATACGGTGTATGTGTGTCGCGTATGCATCTATATTTAGTACGAGCGTATTTGTTTTTATGGTTAATTATGTGTATAATTATATATGTATGTATACTGGTAATTAATGTTTGCATAGGTATATACGTATGTATTGTTGTATGTGTATTGCTGTTATAATCATACTATTGGGCTAATATAAAATGAAAATCCAAAAAAATACATATTAAACCAAATAAATAAATTACAGTCCAAGTCCAATTACAAATCTAATATTATTACAAGGCCCGGTTGGCCCAAACCCAAACCCTATCTAATTACAATTATTGTGTGCAGGTGACTATGGGCCGTTGGATCAAGATCTGATCCAACGGCCACGATCTAACCAAGGACCAAAATATCTGCCAGCCGCGTGCTCTACACGTCTGGACCGTTCGAGTGCCACGCGCGCGTGCGATCCATGCGCGGACTCTTTGATATCCCACGCGTGCGTGAGCCCCACGCGCTCTGACCCTTCGACTGCTGAGCTCCACGTGGCACGATCTGGAGCCGTTTCACCAAATCGAGGCTTCATCTGGGCCGTTCATCCTTCAAGCCATCCCGACCATTAGATCTGATCTGATCTAACGGCCGAGAACATCTCTGGTCGAAGGCAGAACCCCCACACCGCCACCATGCTGCACCATGCCGATCTTCAACCACCGCGCTCAGAACATGTCAAAACACGGCAAGAAAAGAAATATGTCAGTTAGCAGTCCAGATCTGAAAAGGCAAATAATATACAACTTGTACCAAAACCAAAGACAGGCATATATATGTACGAAACAAATATGTAAAAAAACAGAGAGTTGTAATCGAAAGAGAACAGAAACAAGTTGTAATCGAACCAGTCAAGTTATAATCGAAAGAAAAAGTCCAGTGGTAAATACTCGTTTCCCCTTTTTATTTTTTTGCATACATACACAAAAGAGAGGTAAAAAAAAGAGAGAGAGTTATCTTACCGTCGCCGTCTGTGGGTCTCCCCTCACCAGTGACAAGCCTTTTCGGCTTCCTCAAGCCAGATACGATGAACTGAAAGGAGTGGGAGACCCCTTGTAGTTTCGTTTTGGGTTTAAAAAAATGGGTTTTTTCGTTTCGTATTTCTTAGATCTAGGGCAGATGGGGGCTTTTCCTCTGAATCCAACCTCGGGTTCGTATCGAGGGTGAGATGGGGGTTATTTTTGTGTGATTTTGAAGCTCGTCGGCGTCGGTTAGCGGCGGCCGACGGCGGAGAACACGGCGGCCGGCCGTCGGATTCTGGGTTTTAGGGATGAATTGAGAGAAAATGAAGAAGGGGGTTTGGGTTATAAAACTGAAAGATGAAACAAATGGCTGAAAATTTCGTTTCGGCCTAAAAAAGGGGTTTTTATAGTTATTATTTTGCGAAATGGGTAAATTTCATACTAAATCCCCCCGCGTTTCCAATATTTTCACTTCTGTCTCGCCGCATGGTATATTTACAACTCTGGTCCCCCTTGTATTTCAAAATCTTGCAATCAATCCCTAAATTACACCGAATCAGTTTTTAAATGGTAAAATTACCCCTTTAACCATCCCGCGTTTTTGAACTTTTCATTTCGGGTCTGCCCCTTGGTCCAATTACAGTTTTGATCCTTTTAGGTTCTGTTTATTTCGCATTTTCGTCCTTAAATTACATATTATTGTTCTTTAATTTCTGCCACTGACTTTTATTTTTTTCATTTCAGTCCTATTTCCATGTAAATATTCATGTTCGTATTATAATCGTATATCTTAATGTAGTCTTTTGTCTTATTTTATATCCCTCGTATATGTCATGTATTTTTATGTTTACATGTATATGTGTATTAAGCTTATGATAGTTATGTATCTTTTTTATCCGGTTATTCGTATTAAGTATGTTATGTTCTAGTTGGTTCGTACACAACATGTTTTATATTTTTATATGCGTATGTTCTCTTGGCTTTTTTAGGTTACAAGTTAGTGTATTTTCTTTTTATGTATGATATATTGTCCCATATATGTTGAAATATGTTTTATTACTAGTATGTATGTCTTTTTGAAATATATGTTCGTCTATATATGTATTTATTCCTACCTTGTTATTGTGGCATGTTAAGTTTGCTTTTATCTAATATTAAGTTCGGTATGTATATGTGTGTTTTAATTACATGTTTCATTTATGTTAGATTAGTATTCTGTTATGTGAATATTTACTGTTTTTAAATTATCTGCTATGTCTTATATTTTTGTTACTAAGATTGCATATGGTATATAAATTGTTAATGCGGTGCCCTTTTATCCGAGCGTAAACGGGGCCAGTATCAGGCGTAGTGATAGTGGTTGGGCGTTTACTCTCGGATAACGGAGCCCTTAAAATTTATTCGCAATTATGACCGAATTTTAAAATAATTGTCACTTTAATCCGGAAAATCCAATATTAATAAAGCGGTAATTATTAAAGTACCAATTTTGGACGGTGTGGGGTGCTAATCCTTCCCCATCCGTAACCGACTCTCAAACCCATTTTTTTGAATCTTTGGTTTTATGGTGTCTGGCCTACCTAAGTGGCCGGTGGCGACTCCATTTTTTTAAAATGCGGTTTTTTTTAAAAACTGACGGAATAAATATTTTATATCAAAAAAATCACAAACACCTTCGAAAATCCACGTTTTTTAGCGATAAGAAAAAAAAACATCGCTACACCTCCTTCTTCACCTCTTCCAAGGGCTGGAACACAACCCCCGTGAGTGCAGAATTGCCGCTTCCTATGGATACATAAACACCCAAATCCCTTCCATGTTTCCTCGGGGGAAAACACAGAGCGGAGGAAGAAGGAAAAGCAGGGGAGGAACCCCCAAGGGAACAAATTAGATTATCCCCATGCTTGGTTTGGACATAAAACGATGAAACTGATCTCAAAAGCATAGCTTTTTCACTGTAAAAGGATTGAAAAAAGTGAAGTTTTGGGGAGTAATCTAAGGAATGAAGGAAAATGGTGGGTGATTCGCCATTGCAGGGACTGAGGGGATATATAGAAGAACAGGTGGGTTGGCAAGAGTTCTGGAATGGACGGGAATCGTTTTAGACCGTCGGATAGGAGATTAGGGGGAGGGTGATGGTTGGAACACGTTAGCAGGCGTGTGGCGAGCTCGTGGTCTATCCAATGGAATAAGCTTTTGTGGAAATGTTTAGCCCGTAGATTCTTTCCACATTGCAATCTTTAGCGCCATCCCATATGAATCATGAATGTATGGTTTACATTTTTTTCGCAGTTGCTCGAGTCTTCCGACTTCCGAGTAATGATAATTATATATATATGAATGAGAAAAACAGATTTCACGCGACGCAGTAAATGTCTTAATTTTAATATTTAAATATTCATTTTAGCCTTTAAAAGTGTTTAAAATTTAAAGTTTGTGGTTAGAATTATGAGTTTAGAGTTTAAGGTTAAAGTTTTAGGATAATATGCTAGGGGTTCAAACTCTAAACTCTAAACTCTAACCATAAATTTTAATTAGAATTTTAAATTTTAAACCCTTAAACTTAAACTCATAAATTTTAAGCCTTAAAATAATTCTCTAAACTCTAAAATTTAGGCGCTTTTGTAAACAACCTGTGTGTAGAATAATTAGTGTATAGAAAGAAAGAGAAGCTATAAAATAAAAGATAAATTTAAATTCAAATAATTTAAAATCATAAATATCTTATTTGTTAAAAATTTAAATTCAGCTATATAGTTAGGGGTGTAAATGAACATAGTGTTCGATGAAATGTTCATAAATATCTTATCAACTCATTTATCCGGTTCCCCTTTTTCTTTTGCTTTTTTACATTTTAAATAGGGCTATAAACGAACCAAACGTTTAGTGAACCGTTCGGCGGGAAGTTCGTTTATTTATTAAACGAACGAACATGAACAAGATTTTTCGTTCCTTTAATTAAATGAATGAACACGAACAAATGACTCGTTCGTTCATTTATGTTTGTGAACGTTCGGTAATCCGTTTTATGTTCATTTAATTTTATTCACATATGTTCATTTATATTTATTATTTTTCATAACAAAATTATTATATCTAAAAAAATATTCACATATGTTCGTTCGTTTAAATTTAATCACATATGTTCGTTTGTTCATGTTCGTTTAAATTTAATCACATATGTCTTTTTATGTTAGTTCGTTTGTGTTCGTTTTCATTCATTTATCATTTTAGCGAACGAACACGAACAAGCTACATTCTTTAACAAACGAACATGAACAGAAAATTATGTTCGTTTAGCTGTTTGTGTATGTTCATTTGTTCTGTTAAATATAAACAAACGAACATGAACATACCCTCGTTCGTATTCGTTTACAAGCCTAATTTTAAATAATGGTGAAGATAGAGACTAAATTGAACATAGGGTAAACTGTGGAGTTCAAACTGTAAAGTCTAACGAACTTAAGGACTAGTGATTTAATTTCACCATTTTGGCAAACATAAACGGACATGTTAGCACACGTATAAACAAACATGTTTGCAAACATTAAACAAACGGGTTCGCAAACGCACAAACTATTAAAAAGTCAGTAGAGGACAAATGAACTGGTTGAGGGCAAAAGTCTAAAGGGCACTATCAAACTGAGGGAGAAAATGGGGGTTCTTATCTTCAACTGTAGTCACGCAAAGAATCAAGCCGACACACAAAACATAGACCATGGACTTTACACTTGAGCTCCAGAGGGAGATGAGGGGACCTTTCGGCCTTTTGCCATATATGCAGACAAACGCAGAGCATCGCAGTTTAAGCACCGGTAGAGTGGCTTATGGACACCACGCGACCATGAATTTAAATTACGATTGGAGCTACATTTTCGACTACGATGCATTTATTGTAATTTTGAACATAACGAATGTTATTGCAGTTATTATAAGTATCGTAGTCATGATTTTTCAAAAAACATATACTATTGCGGATATAATTGTTGCGAGTATTACAGTTTCAAACAATACCAAAATCGTTAAATAACAAATATAATTACAGTCGCGGACCATTATTTAAATCCCTGCGTACTACCGTAACCGCATGATGTTAAAACCTTTGTATCCTCCCAAATCTCAACCAAATCAATTGTGAAAAGGAAAATTCACCGAGTTAAATTATCGTATACCTGAGATTAAACGAATCTAATAAATAATCTTTCATGCTACGTTATTTATATGAAGATAAAATTTAACTTAAAAAAAACTCTTGTCATTTCCCCTAAATGATATAAAAGAATTTTTCAGTCTTCTCATGTAATGGTGCAAGAACAAAGTAATTTTGAACTAAATGACCCCAAAAAGTTCAGAGCATATATATTGTCTTATATTCTATACTGGATGAGATTGATTTTGTTTCCTTCCTATCGTACATTTGTGCAACTTTGTAATTAATTATTATTGAAAGAGTTAACAGAATTGTATGAGTAAATTGGTTTATGCCGGATTTTTAAAATTAAACATTCAATAGACTTATGAAAATATTTTATCTCCATAACACGAAACTTCAGTTCTAATTATAGATTTTTGTAATTATTTTAACCTAATAAATTATCTGACAAATCATTCACAAAATTATGATTTTTTTAGGAAAATTCGGCCACGTTTGACGAGTACCGATGAGCACCACTAACGACAAGCATCGATGAGTACTATTAATTCAATTTATAAAGATTAAAATTTTAAAGGACTCATTGTATAATTATAAATTATTTAAAAATCAAAAGGTAAATTAATTAAAATATATTATTTTATTTTTAATTTTCTTTTAAAAATAGATCAAAATACTTATCTACTCCTAAATTACAAAACCTTAATTTTTGTTCATTTGAAATTCATGTCCGCCGTTCTTTCACCTCTTGTTCGTGTTACTTTTTCATGCCTTGTCGTGCTTTATGTCTCATTTTAGTTATTTATTTTCTGAAATATTGCTAGATCTAGTTTCACACCCTTTGCGAAATAAAGGAACCAAATTCAAGAGGCAAAGGAACAGTGCTAAAGATAGAACAGTATGAGTTAAACATATATTTGTCATCAGTGATTTTGTCTGTTGATGTCGTCATTGACCAAACATGGATTTGTAGTCACTAGAATTCATTCACTGAAACGACGGCGGCGGCTTGAATTTTAAATGAACAAAAATTAAAATTTTATAATTTAAAGATAGATAGATATTTTGATTTATATTTAAAAGAAAATTAAAAATAAAATAATATATTTTAATTAATTTACTTTTTAATTTTTAAATAATTTATAATTATACTGTGAGCCTTTTAGATTTTTAATCTTTATAAATTAAATTAATAGTGCTCATTAGTGCTCGTCGTTCATAATGTTCGTCGTTCGTGATGCTTATCGGTGCTCGTCGAGCGTGGCAGACTCATCTATTTTTTAATAATCTTAAGGTGATTATAAGATATTTAAAGTAAAAAATGGCCGAAGGATTATCTGAAAAATCCTCTCCATTTTTATTTATTCTTTTTTCTTTTTAATTTTCGAACAAAGATATTCAAAGTAAAAAAAATTCCGAGCACAGCGACAACATTGCTTCGTTCAACCCACTCTTTGATTATATATCCGGACCCCATGCCCCTCTTGTTTTTGCCACCATCATCTTCAACAATGGCCATCGACGCTTCCCCTCAGTACCGGCCGGTTCCACCTCCGGACTTCCACCCCGAAATCTCACTTTCCCAGTCGCCAACCCACAATGGCCTCCACTTTTGGCAATTCATGATCGCTGGCTCCATTGCTGGCACTGTCGAGCACATGGCTATGTTCCCTCTCGACACACTCAAGACACGCATGCAAGTTCTAGGTGCTTCGTGTCCGGTTGAACCTTTCGGTGTTCGTCAAGCCCTCGGTTCCACCTTAAAGCTCGAAGGTCCTTCCGGACTTTACTGTGGGATAGCCGCTATGGGGCTTGGCGCAGGCCCTGCACATGCAGTTTACTTCTCCGTTTACGCGCTATCTAAGCAAGTTTTGTCCTGTGGTGATCCTAATAACTCGATGGCTCATGCCGCTTCCGGCGTGGTAGCCTCCGTGACGAGTGATGCGGTGTTTACACCTAAGGATATGGCGAAGCAGAGACTACAGCTGAAGTGTAGTCCCTACAAAGGTGTTGCCGATTGTGTGCGGAGGGTCGTGAAGAAGGGATCCGAGCCTTCTACGCTTCGTATAGAACTACTGTCATTATGAATGCCCCGTTCACCATGGTTCATTTCGACACGTACGAGGCTGCAAAGAGAGAGTTGATGGAAGTGTCTCCCGATACCATCGATGATGGGAGGTTGGTAGTTCATGCCACCGCAGGTGCTGTTTCTGGTGCCCTAGCTGCTGCTGTTACTACGCCGCTCGATGTTGTTAAAACCCAGTTGCAGTGTCAGGTGAAAAAACTTGTTTAATGAAAACTATTGCTTGTTCCACTCTGTTTTCCCAGCATAGAGATAATTGATCTACTGGTTTTCCGTATGGGTGTATGTTAAACAAACAGGGAGTTTGCGGTTGTGATAAATTTTCGAGCAGTTCGATCGGGAATGTTATAGAAACGATAGTGAAGAAGGATGGATACAGGGGCCTGATGAGGGGGTGGATCCCGAGGACGCTCTTCCATGCTCCGGCTTCTGCAATCTGTTGGTCTACTTACGAAGCATCAAAATCCTTCTTCCAAAGGCTAAATAACGGCTAATAACACTAAAGAAACCAAGTGTAGAGATTTCCAACCTTCATCGCCTCAACTCAAAACGAATTACATGTCACACGTGAATGTCCATTGGGCACATAAAATTCGCACAATAAATCCTTGAGTTTCTCAGTTCGTGAAGTTGCATTTAATATGATGAATAAAAAGGATATGTTTAACCCTCGATCAAATTTTGTCACTGTAAGAGCTAATATAACATAAGCTGTGCCAACCGAGTCTTAACTCGGTTTACACCTCCTAAGCATGATTAGAGTTTGGGCTTTATAACAGCACGGGCTATTAAAGACGGAGTGCCGGCGGATACTCTAAAGCACCTTCCAAACTTCCATACCATATATATGATCTTAATACACAAGGTTCACGGCATTGCCGACATAATAAACCCTTGCCACAATAACAACCATGAAGACAACCAGTCTTTGCACTTGAATACTAAAACTTATTAAAAGTTTGAAGGATCATAAGATAGGAGAAAGGAGTGATACGGTCACCCAGACATTCTGACCACTTTAAAACTTTTCTACACTTACTCCATCCCTCAAAACCTCGTACGCCTCCCTACTCCTGCTTTTCTTCATTCCGGCTGTGACATAGAGCTTTGATCCTTCACATGTGATGCTGGTTACTTTAACCCATACAATCACTTTTGTCTTCATTCCCTCTATATCAGCCAGTTTTCCTTTCTCCAGATACCCAGTCACAGTGGTGAAGAAGCGCAGAACGGATGAGTCCTTATATCCCACTTCACATATTGCTGGAATAAAAACAGTGAGCTTCCCAGTCTCTTCATTGAATTCATAGTTTGTGGCATCACGAGGGAAGATTCCTATTGGCAGGTTATACTCTTTTAACAGCTCCGGCAAAGGCTTTTGCATTTTTCCTGTAAAGAGCCACCCAAAGACAGAAGAAAGGCTTCACGGGAATGTCTGAATGGTAGGTAGTGTTGTTAAACTTATTATAAGGACCAATATGTTCATTGTTGACATATTGCAATTAGAGTTGGCCATGGCAAACACTAGAAGTTTTCTATTGGCATTCTCTACATCAAGTATTATCACAATTTAGGTGTCCACTTGGTATTCCAAAACCGATTCCTTCAGGGTAATAGTTAGCACATTTTTCTAACAGCTTTATGTACATTACCTTTGAATAGCATAAGCAATGAACTGCATACACATTTTATCCTTCCGAATAGCATAGTACTAGCAATCTATAACGCACAAAACACCAACAAAAAAGAAAATAGAAAAACGATTCTGCAAGAGAATGACAAACCTTTGATTTTATTGACCAACCATTTGGCTCCTCCTTCAATACTGGTGGATAATGACTGATCAAAAGAGAGGGAAGATGATGTTAGCCTGGAGAATGCTAATGGGAAAAGATAGACATGCAGAACTCGAGGTTATTCATCAACATAACCGCTTTGCATCATTTGGTGAAAACATGAAACCAGTCTATAACATACTTCTTCAAAATGACCTAATAGTTCTTAGATGTTATGAAGCACGGGTACTTCAACGTATTGCGTGATGTCACGCTGAGATGATTTTTTGATGACTTTTCATTTTTACATCATTTTAGAATTTAAAGTTTATTTTATATTTTCCATACCTTTTACCTACCCGTACCTGTAATTTTGGAAGCCGTTTCCCGTCCCCGTATCCATATCAGTACAACATAGCTTAGATGAACAACATTGTTTTAAACATTACAAAAGACTGCATGTCCCCCAATTTTCTAAGAAACTCTTAAATACCATATGAAGATATGAAATTTAGCACGCAACTGGATGCAAAACAGACCCGGGGAAAAAAGAGTTCTGATCATTCGTGGGTTAAAATTTCCAGCAACAATGGGGGGTAACAGTATTAATTTCGAGATCAAAAAGAAATCCACATAGATCAAAGCTGAATCAATTCCTAAAGAAACCCTAGGCGGACTAACGATTTCACAAAATTCCATAGCAGATGAGAGTCAAAATCGAAAATTGACTGAGAAAATTGAAGAGGAAGAAAGTGAAAGCATACGTTGAGGTCGTCGCCGACGGAACTGATCTCCTTGTTGGCCTTCTGGCCCAGCCAGTAGGAGCCCACCTTGTTCAATATCTGATCCATTTCTGCTGTGGGGTCTCAAATCTCAGTTAACCCTAATTTAGATTTTATGAATTTATCCTTTCCTCTGATTCTCTTCTCTGTATCTCCGCGTCAAAAGAGGTGGAAGAGAAAGCTTCGTATCTAAGAAATGAGAGAGAGGGAGAGAAGTTTCCTCCAACTTCAACTCTTCCACTGCACTTCATACATTCAAATTGGAAAAATTGCCTAAAGTCAAACTCATAACTCATTTTGATGCCTTATTTTGTTTTCTATATTATAGTAAGAGAAAAAGTTTGATACTTATAAATTAAAGTTTATACGTGGGTTTAGTTTAAGGTTTAAAGTTTAGAAGTTTAGGTTGTAAGGTTTAAAATTTAATGTTTAGGGTTAGAGTTTAGGATTTAAGGGTTAGAATGTAGGGTTTAAAATTTAGGATGTTAGGATTAGGGTTTTAAATTTTAGATTTTATAAAATGATTGTATAAAAATATTTTGTGTATCAAAATAAAACCCTTGTATTAAAGGATATAAACCACAAAGTTAGTCATATATTAGTTTCATTAAGACCGCCGAACTATTGTAATATAATTATTAAAATTTTAATTTACTTTTATTAAGACCATTAAATTATTGGTCTGATTCTATTTTGATATTAAATTATAAATTTTATCAATTATATGACTCAGTAATTAAAATAATTTTAATCAAGTCATTAATTGTTAACTTTTAAATGAGAAATAAAACAATAAATTGTACATGATAAGATTTGATCTCAAACTGTAGGTCTAACTCATTCCAAAAGTTATAGTTTGATAATTTATTTTATTAAAGGTCACTTTGTTAGTAAAAATCAAAGAGATAAAACAGAATTCATAAAATTTGAACATAGAACTAAAAGGATATAGCAATAATACAAAACCACTATGCTAATTATATTACTTAGATACATATGACAACATACTATATATGGATGAAGCTAGATAAATTAAGTCTTACGTCTCCAGATTTTGGTCAGATTACTTTTTAGGTCACTCTTAGCCTCGAAATTAGATAAATTAAGTCATGACCCTTTATTTTTTTTTCAATTTAAATGCGTACCTTGTCTCTAACAATCTTAAAATTAAACAAATTAATTATAATCTCCAACTTTTAAGCTTTAAATTAATGAGGTAACAGGGGTGTGCTTAGGGATGAACATGGTCGGGTTAGGTCAGGTTTTTGATCGATCCGCACCCGACTTAAAAATTTAACATCTTCATCCAAATCCGGCCTAATATTTTATGATGTTCTACCCAACCCAAACTCGAATTTTAGAGTAAAAATTCGAACCCGACCCGACATAAATAAAAGTTATCAATTTTCATTATTATTAGATAAAATAAGGAGTTAATTGAAAAAATACAAATAGAGAGGGAGGATTGTAATAATTATTCCATTTTTATTAAATAATATAAGGAGATAATTGAAATATATATATATAAAGAGATAGACATTGTAGCAATTATACCTAAATATTTAAAATAAAATTAAACTATTATTTTAGGTCAGGTCGAGTAATTTTTACCTTAAACTCAAACACAACCCAACCCGAACTCATCTTCAAAAGATTAGACCTGGCCCCGAAATTTTCTTTAAAAAATTTGATCCTATAGGGTCGAGTCGGGACAGAACCCGTCGAGTATGGGTTAATGGCCATCCCTAAGTGTGCTTGTAGGTCTTGGACATGCATGGGAGGTGGGCATTAGCCGTATCAATGTTAAGATTGATAGTGGTGATGCGATTAGGCTCTTACCTTATCCATCTGTGGATGAGAGACATTGCTCGCTAATTCATCATATAGAGACTTTGGTGGCACAATATTAGAAGGTCCGTTTTGTTTAGATATATCGCGAGGTCTATGTGTTATTTAAGCATATTTTCAAATGGGGCATGGTGATATGACTTTTGCGCAACCTCCGAGTATAGTTCTAGATAGATGTTGGTGGTAAGTTTAATTAATTTGATTTCTTGTAGGTTACCAGGTGTATTTTTTTTCTTCTATTTAAGTCTAAGAAAAAAATTTAACAAAGCATTTAGTTACTCTTGTTTTCTTCATAAAAAAAAATTAATAAGGTAACAATTAAATTCTAACTTCTACCATCTATATTTAAATCTTATGAAATTTTATCCTAGCTCGGTCACTTATTTTTAGCTATAATTGTGCCAATTATCTTGCCTAATGTTCTACATTTCCTAGGCAATTCATATATCCAAATAAACTGTCCTTCAAATATTAGGAGGAATTATATTTTAAATAAATATTTAGGCTCAAAGAATAAACATGGGATATATCCATTTAAAATAAAAGAAAGTAAGACATGGAATAGTGGTAGAGAAGTGTATACTGTTAATTATACAATAAAATATTAAGTGGACTTGGTTTTAATAATCTGACCGAGCCCGATTAACCCAATCAATTCTTTAATCCTATCATATATTATTTTTATTTTTATATCATAATATATAATTTACATCATATGAAAATAAAGTAAAATTCTATTGTTATTCTTTTAAAATGTTAGGTTTAACCGTCAAATAGGTGCCTAAGCTATGCCCTTTTTCAGTTAGGTATCCAAATTATTTTTCGGGTCAAATAAATTCCTAAAGTTTCATTACGTGGCCCATTTAAGATTCTTCGTTAATTTTTACCGTTAAATGCCACGTGTCACCTCCAGAAAAATCTAAAATTATATTATAAATAAATAAAATTAATTAATTTTCAAAAAATCTCTAACTTTTCCAGACTTTACAAAACAGCTCCCAAATTACAAAATCCCTAAACCCCCAAAACCTAAATCCAGATTTGGGCCGACTCCGCCGCCGATTGCCACGCCGCTACCCACTACATTGGTCTCCAGACCATCACGACCATTCCTCCCACCACCTCGTCGTCGAAAACCGACTGACATGCGAATCAACGAAATTGTCGAATGGTTCTTTCGAACGATTCGTGACGAACGGCGGCAGGAGGGGCGACGACTAGCGTATGTATGGGTTGTTTTGCGAAGGGATGCCGCTTCATTTCGTCGCCGGCAACGCGGCTGCCAGCGGCGAGAGTGGTCGGATTTGGGGGTTTAGGGATTTTGGGACTATTTTGAGAATATTTAAAAATTTTAGGATATATTTTTATTTTATTTTATTTTATTAGTTTTATTTATTTTTATTATAAATTTGGATTTTTCAGGAGGTGACACGTAGCATTTAATGGCGAAAACTAACGGAGAACCTTAAATGGGTCACGAAATGAAACGTTAGGCACCTATTTGACCCAAAAAATAATTTGGGCACCTAATTGGAAAAAATGGCATAATTTGGGCACTTATTTGACTATTAAGCCAAAATGTTAATTGTTTATATTTAAAAGTTTAATAATATATATGACTAAATACTAAGTAATAAAAGCAACATATATTTTTAAAATAAAATAATATAACAAACTAAAATGAATTTGGATTAGTCAGTTACTAATATGACCAAGTAATATAAGCTTTGACAATTATTTATAATGTAAATACTATACATGAACCTAGCTCAAGTCAAATATCTTTTTTTGGTGAACCAAGTCATAGCTTTTTTTAAACAAAACTCAAATCAAATAGCTAATTATATACAATATTGATCTTATACACGAACCTAACTTTAATATAATATTATATTCAAAAAAACTTTAATATAATACTTACCTGTTCAAAAAATATTGAGGTTTTATTTGGTAAATAGCGGTTTGAGCCAAAATTAAAGATTTGAAAAAATATTAGAGGTTTGACTGGTCAAATCTTTAATTTGGATGTTTGGTAAATAGTGGATTGAAATGACGGATTGGGGTAAAATTTTTAATTTTAAAAAGGCCGCTAATATGAGCTTTTTGAAATTAGAGGTTTTGACATAAGAGTTATAAAGATTCTTTTGTCCTTCAAAATTATCTAAAATCTCCGATTAACTTAAATTTAAACTTTTCTATTTTAATTCTCCACTCTCACGTATTTACATTGTGACATTTGTAAATTAATATTTTTTTTCTTTTTTATTCTCACACGTTTATATTTGTATTTAAATTTATTAATTAATTAAATTATATTAAAAATAATTATATAAATAATAAATTAATATATAAATCTTTCAAATATGCGTAGTAATGTTATATTAAAAATATACATTTTATAATCTAATTAATATATAAAATGTTGTTAACTAATAAACTACTTAAAGAAGTATAGAATATAGTCATGTCTTTATATGTCATTTTGTTTGTTTAAATAATCAAATAGCTATCAGCTATCAGTTAATTTTACCAAACACTTATATACAATTCGTTAGTCAAATCAGTTAATACAATCCATTATCAGCTATCCGCTAATGTAATTCGCTATTAGAGGTGGCAAATGGGTTATTCAGTTCGGTCTCGGTTCGGTTTATTTCGGGTCTGACTACATTCTGTTTAAATTTGGTTCGGTTCGGGTCTGGTTGGGTTTTAGTTCAGGTCTATGGTGATTTTGGTTCGGGTATCGAGTCAAGACTTTAGTTCGGTTGATTTTCGGTTCGGTTAACTTTCGGTTCGGTTGATTTCGGGTCGGGTCAATATCGGGTTAATAGGAGATCGATCGTTTTAATTGGGTTTTCAGCCCATGTTAGGTTTTTCCACCCTATATATAACTTTATATAGCATGTATATTTGGCTTTTGGCGTGTTGTGCAACAATTCAAATCTCATATTTATTTATTTATTTTTAATATATTTTTTATTTCGGGTTGCCTTCGGTTTTGGGTTGCTTTCAGTTCAGGTGAAATCGGTTCGATTCCATTCCGTTCGGTTGAAAATCGGTTCGGGTCCATTTTCGGTTCAACTAAAATTCGGTTCGGTTTCGGTTCGGTTTATTTCGGGTTTCAGATCAAATTTAGGTCATCGTGTTAGAGTCAATTTCGGGTCTCGATTCGAGCAAATTGGTTTGGTTTTGGGGTGTCGGGTCAAGTTTGCCAGGTCTATTCGCTATCGGCTAATACAAGTACATATAATATTAATACTAATACTATAAAATTGCCTCTATCCATCAGCCATGGAAGCCTATAACCCTAAATAAAGAAAAAGACCTTAGAAATCCTAAATGTAATAGGAAACCCTAAAATGTAATATAGAGACTGAGTGACAGATTCAAAAATTAAAAAATAGGGGTCCAAAATAATTTTTTCTCAAATGGATATGTATATTTTCATTTTTTTTTCTTCTACACACTAAACTATTTTTTGAGAAAAAAAGTAACACTGAATTAAATTTATTTTCCTCGAAATGGGTATACAATTGCTCTCATCCCTGACATATACATTCACCAGGGTCGGAGCTATATTGGGGTGGGTAGGGGCAATTACCCCTACTCTAAGAATTTTATTTAATCTTTGTCCCCTTATATATATATATATATATTGATTTGGTTTATTTATAAATTTGCCTCCTATCTTTCAAACATTTATCTTTACTCTCTACCTGAGTCGGATTTAGAAATTTAAATTTGGTGGTTCTCTGACCAACAATAAATATAATCACATGTAAACCAAGAGTAAATTGAAAGTTCATACAAATTATAAAAAGTTAAATTAAAAATTACTAAGATATAATAATAACTACAAATAAACTTAATTAATAATAATAAATAGCAGTAATAGAAAAATATTATATATGGTAATAAAAATAATGAAAGTGATAACTATGAGATGTGGTGTGGTGGTTGCTCACCTCCTCCCTTAATCACGAGGTCACGAGTTTGATTCCTACTAATGGGAATGGAATACATTTCATGGTCATGTCGTTTACATCTAATAACAATGCAATAAAATAATTAATAAATAAATATGAAAATAGAAATAAACACACTGGGGATCAAATTGAAAGAAAATAAAACTTGAAAGGGTCCAAATAACCCATAAGGAAATTATATTATGTGAAATTATATTAAAATGAATTACAAACAAAAAGGGAAGGGCCGAAAATGGAAATTACCCCAAAAGGGTAAATATTATTTTTTCCATTTTTAATCGGGATGGAAGCGTGACTTTATGTTATGAGGCGAACTTGTGAAATATTAAGGGGCAAAAATAGATTTTTAATAGAAAATACCTAAAATTTTAAAAATTTTCTAAATTATATACAAATTTTAAATTTTCAGTGGGTATCGCTCCTTCCGATTGCTTCAGTCCAACCATGTTTTTAATAGTAGTTCACCCGAGCTACCGAGTACCAATGTACATGCGCCCCTGCCCCTAACCCCAAATCATAGTTCTGTCTCTAAAATCCGCCCCGGAACTGACTGAATTCGTAGGTCTAATTTCTAAAACTATGTCCTGAACCATGCACATAGCTATAGCTAATATAATTTTATGTTAACCTTTGAGATATTAATTTATTATTTTAATTACCATTGTGTATTAATTAAATATGTTTTAAATTAGCCTGGTAATCTTATGTGAATCTTTGTGATGTTAGCTAGAAATAGCTGGGTGCAATGTATAGGGTCAATAATCAATTTATCAAAACACATACATATGAAGTTTATACCAAACTAACTATCGATCTTTGAGTTGTGTTTTTAATTGTACTCTGAGTTGTTAGATTTGGCTTCATTCTTGGATTTTATACATATATTTAGGTTCAAAAGTTAATTTTGAACAAAATAATGTTGGTTTAAAATATAAGTTTGATTTGGAATCTAATAATCAAGACCCAAACTCAGTTAGACCCACCCAATTTTTCCATCTATAATTTGCTTTTCTTTATGTATAGGTTAGGATTCACTTATATTATAAAATTTAATTATTTTTACACTTTTTTAAATCATTAATGACTAATAATATTTTTTTTATCTTTTTCTATGTTAATCTTCACATTTATTACCGTTAATTTCGACCATCTTCATCCAACGGTATAAAAAAGAAAGTTTTAAGTTTTACATGGTTTAAGAGGGTTGTCTCTCTATTAACAAGTGTTGAGTGCATTAGTAAGGCACATTGCACTCCTAAGAAGAGGATACAAGTTCAAACCTTAAAGACGATATTATTGAGAATGACAGCCTTATATCTCAAACATAAATTATAAGATAAATATGCATAATACTAAAAAATATCATTTATATATAACCGTGAATTAATATAAAATTAATTATATTTTTACGTATTGTAAATGAATCTTACGAATATATGAATTGTGTTACCATCATGTCAATGAAAACTGTAATAATATTTCAAAATAAGGTGAAGTGTCAAAAAGCCTTATATTTCCTTAAAAAAGAAAGAAAGTGGGAAATCCTAAAATATGATGTTGGAAAAGACTGAATTCGTAGGTCTAGAGCTAAGTACTGCACCATGCACGTAGCTCTTAGCTCATGCTATGCTATGCTGCGAGCTACCTGAACTCTGTATATAGCTTTTGATTTTCTTTTTTATTTTTGTTGGTTTTTGGTCGCATGACCACGTTGTGACTTTGAAACCACAGGAGCATCACACCTTCCTTCTTTTCGTCTCATCCATTAATTGCCAATCAATAATAATAATAATAATAATAATAATAATATTATTATTATTATTATTATGTATTGATTTAATTAGTCTCTAATAATTTTATATGAACCTCTGTGATCTTATCCACCAAGATAGCTAGGTAGAATGTATTGGGTTGATAATCAATTTATTAAAAACACAATATGGAGTTTTATATCAAATTATGTATCAATCTTGGAGTTGTGTTGTTTAAATGAAAACTAGTGTTTTTGATTTCTAAATTCATAGCATCGAGACATTCTCAAATGGTTTTGTTTTTATGGACGGGTGGATCGATCCATGCATTTGATTTCATCGTTTGAGAATTTGCCTCTCTTTTTTTGGGTCTAATTTTAAGTTCGTCATATCGCTTTCCTTGTCTAAAAGCCTATTATACAATATCCGGCATAAATCACCATCTTCAACCAATGTCAACCTTTTTGGTCATATATCAAACCATGCATGCCACAAGAAAATCTTACTACCTATAGTGACAGAATTATTTAGTACTCGAAAACGTTTCTCGTCCCTCAATTTTTATGGTTTGATAACAATTTATGTTAAATTAAATATTGATTTTGTAACTCTCCATAATGTTTGATTCTAATTCGATTTCTGTTGACAAATTTTATGTAAATAATTCGGTTGTCATTTGCAGCATTTTTAAACAAAAGTGGGGGAAATTGTTTGCAAGATGATGATGGTGATGAGTTGGAGATGATATAGAAGAATCGATAAAGAAGACCAATTTGATCAAAAAGAAAGAAGAGCAAGTGGGCAAGGGAAGAGGTCATGGACGGGGCCAATCAAGGATTAAAAGACGGTCCAAATGGATGAATTCAAAGACAAACTCAAAATTTTATGTTAAAGTATGAATTTATAAAATTTAAAATAAATAAAAATAATTTTAATAAAAATATATATTAAAAAAACATATATACAAATTTTAAATTATCAAAAAACAACTGCTCTACTAATCCCTGTCGGTCCATCTGAGGATGAATCCAAAGGTCCAAACCAACCAATCATGGTGCCCAAACAACACGATTTGACCCCAGAGCCCCCACGTGACTCCTACCTGCACTGCCCCCAGGATCATGTGCTAAAGCCACCCCAACTTGTTCTTCTTTATACTGCTTTCTAATTTTCCAAGCCACCAATTTCTCTTTTAAATGCAAAAAAAAATCTAAAATATGATATATTATATAAGGACGGCAGTTGGTTGTCTTTTCAAACTTTTTATATGAATAATATTATTTAAAAATTAAAACGTAAAATATATAGATTTATATATAATTTTTTTTGTTGTAAAATATTTTTTCACTCAAATTTTGAGTGTGATAAAACTTACTAATAAAAATAATTTTAAAACTCAAGTGCATTTTCTATCTATATTATATTCAACCATTAGTATTCGAATTGAAATCCATATTAATTATATTATCTGTTAAATATTCAAGTCTGTTGAAAATTCACATTTAGTAAGTATATAAAATCCATTAAATATTAACAAGCGTTTGGCATAATAATAAGAGAAATTACATTACTGATGAAATATATGTTTAAATCTCGGATACGATATTACTCGAAATCCAAACAGATACTGGAAATTTATTAAACACTTTTAAAAATAAAGTTATTCGAACGGTAGATATTCACGTCTAAAAACTGTACCCGTTCTAATCCATTTATATGGACATCTCATTCGAATCCATTACAAATAATAATTAAAATATTTTTACTTAAATAATACTCGAATTCATAATAATTAAACTTATAAAAACGAAATTAAATATAAAGAATTTATATTTAATACATTAGCGGCGGAAACATAGAAATATTAGCGGTGGAAGCTATACATTTTTATTAGTCCTAGGTTTTAGGATTTAGGGATCTATTTTAAGGTGTATGGCTTAGGGGTTTAGGTGTAGGGGTTTCAATAGCGGATCCACGTACAATGTAGGGTGAGCCCATGCTTACCCTGAACTTTTAAAACTTTATACATTTGCCCTCAATTTCTTTAATTTTTTATGAATTATCTTTAAGTTTTTATAATATTTAAGGCTTGTGCCCACCCTAAAAATTCAAGATTTTGTCTGTGCCCACTCTCAAATATATTTCTAGATCTGGTATTGAGGGGTTTAGAATTTAGGGATGGTGGTTGGAATGTAGGGTTTAAGGTTAGAATTTAGGGTTTAGAGGTTAGGTTTAGTTTTGGGGGTAATATGTTGAGAATTTTGTTTTAGCCTATAAACTCTAAACCCTAAAATTCTAACCACCATTCTTAAATTTTAAACCCTAAAATTAAGATGCTAGTAAAGAATTATAGTTTTCACTGCCGGTGTATATAATAATTACTCATATATAAATGGCATAATACTAAAAAATGCCCCTAACGTTTGACTGAACTATCATTTTGACCCTTATTTTTTTGAAACTATTTAGCCTCCAACGTTTTATTTTGGGTCAAAATGACCCCTCTGCGAATGAAAATTGTTAGTCAACCAACGGTAAATGGCTTGAAATGATATAAAATCCTACATGGTAGTGCTCGTCGCAATAGCAGTATTATATAAGCAAATATACTGACTTTACAGAATGACACATTAATTAAACATATAATTTTATAAAATTATATAAAATATAAAATATTTTTTGTTCTGACTTGTCATTTTGCAAAGTCATTTTAAGTTGTTTATCATTAGTTGACTAATAGTTTTTATTCGTAGAGAGGTCATTTTGACCCAAAATAAAATATTAAAAATTAAATTACTTCAAAAAATAGTTAAAGTGACAATTCAATCAAACATTAAAAGTATTGTTTTGTATTATACTTATATAAATATATGAGTTGGTATCATCCTTTATGGTACCTATACGAGTATCAAGGTATCAGAAAGAGTGGCGTTACAGCGAAATGGTAGAGAGAAAATAGCACGGCTGCTTTGGAAGGGGGATGCCATTGCCATTATCATCGATTTTATCCTTAGGCGTACGACTCTCCAACAACTTGATCCCCTATTTGACCGCTTCTCTTCTATAGCTCTTGACCCTCTCTTCCCTACACATTTACAAAATTTGACACACTTTGAATTGACATTCATGCCCTTTGCCTATAACTCTATAGCCTTTGATCGGGTTAGATTAAGTTTTGAACAAGTATATTTATCGGTTGGCTAAACTGCTTATATTTATAAAATTAAAATTATAATTAGAATATGTCAAAAAAATAATATATTTTGTTAATATGTAAACACTTTACTAACGAGATTAGTCAAAGTAGTACGTAGTTTAGTATAACTTAAATAAGTTTCGAATTCGAAACTATATGCAAAAATTACATTAAGAAACTCAACTACCAAAATTAAATGTGCAACATAAATCAGTTCAAATTAGTCAATACAAAATTTTAAAAAAATCTGAAGAAAAAAAAACATGTAAACTTTTTTTTTACTGCAATTTGTTTTTATATGTATGCGTATATATTAGATACATGATGTCTGAAAGGTGCATGAATGCCTTAGGACCACTTGTCAAGTTGCATGGTGCCATGTTATGGCCGAGGAAGCTTGAGACAGGTTCCCCTTCTTTTTCCTGCTTGTACATCATTGTCTCTAGTGTTATGGGAAATGGGTTAATTTCATTTTTAGTCACCTCCTAATTTATGCCATGTTTTCTCATAAGTCCAATTCAATTTTGTGTAATTCAGACGGGGATCTCTATACTAATGAAAGTAAATAAATTACTAAATATTTTTTATGTTTATAATAACTAAGTTAATGCTATAAACAAAATGTATAAAACTTATCTCGAGTATATGAATTCAATTTTATTTGGATATTGTTTGATAAATTTTAAAAATAAAATGTTTAAAAATATAGTGTTGAATTTACTAATACATATACGTCACGTCATTACGTGTTTAAAACAAAACAAAAATCATGTACATATCGAAAATAAATAATTAAAAATAATCAAATTATAGTACAATAACTAAATCTATAAAAAAAATGCATACATAATACATGGTCAAATTATATCATTAGTTCGTGTAATTTTAATTTTTGTATTTTTTTGAAATTTGAAACGATTAAATAAGAAAACTAAAACTAAATTAACAACTTACATATAATACATAAATTAATAGTATAATTTTCATTTTCTTTGAAAAATAGACCGACTAAATTACAATGACTTAAAATAATTAAATAAAAGAATATGAACTAAATTTACAACTTACAAATTATAGATATACTAATAACAAAATTAACTTAATATATTTTATCACTACTGTTTGGATAGTTATCAAAATTTCATAACAAAAATATATAATAGAAAACAATTTTTTAATTGAATTTTATTAAAAAATTATAAAAGATATTACAAATACAATGCGTCCAAAAGGAAAAATAATGAGGATTAGTCTATCAAAATTTCATACAAAAACTTAAAAGTGCAAAGAGAAGTAAATATTTCCGTAGAGTTTGCGTACCATCAAAATTCAAAAATGGTGAGTGAACCAAACTATCAGGAAGATTGCTCTGTTACCCTGGGTTGATTACATTAGCAAACAACCATAAACCGAGTGAGGATCTATTTTTTATGACACCGACAGAATAATAATTAGAAACTAGCGTCATGAAGATCTCTGTGCGAGCACCAAACGACTACTAAAGTATATTGAAATTATGTCAAAAAACCACAAACGAAACGAAACCACAAAAATAAAAAAAACGTGCCACAAAAGCAGAAAATAAACGTGTCATAAGAATAGAAATCCTTATTAAAATAAAAATTAAAAATATAACAAATAAAATCAAGAAAATATAACAAATAAAATTAAGAAAAATAACGATTGTCGATTAACTCAAAAAAAAAAATTACAGACAATGATTATTTAAAAAAACTAGGGTTTTGGCTTAAGAGACATAGGACAGAAAATAACGAAATTAAAACTGAAAGACTAAAATGGTTTTAATTAGAAAACATTGACCCATAATACGACGACCAACGAAAATTTGACCAAACAAAATTAAAAAGCTATTTATTTGACCCATAGTTTGAATTACTAAAGAAGATAAAAAGAAAAATATAGGGGTAGTTTGGTAATCTAAGGGCATTCAAACATAAGGAGAAGTTGGTAAATAGAGAAGAAACAAGTAGGCATAGTTTATTAATTATATCTCGTTCTCCACATGAACTTTATTTATATATCAAATCAAAACCTCTTGTATTTAGTAAAAACAACCTCCTCTCATCTCCACCGTAAAAACAACCTCTCCGCGGTTGGAAAGCGGCTAACTCAACGCCTCCGCTATTTCTCCGTTCATATATACATTTATACACACAGTTTTTGTTTGTTCTTTCTTCTTTGTTTTTCTTATTTGCTCCTCTTTAAACAGAGAAAGAGCAAAACAAGAATGCCGGCGAATCCTCCGAAATCATCCCTCTTGCTGCACAGGATCAACGGTAACTCCACCGCCCCAGCGTTACCTTCATCCGATGATAATTCCTTCATGCTTTGCCAAAAGCGGTATCCTTTAGCCTGCACTATGCCTGTCCCCGACACCGTCGCTCGCCACCACACCCACCTCGTCGGTCCCAACCAGTGTTGCTCCGCCGTCGTACAGCAGATCGCCGCCCCAGTCTCTACTGTCTGGTCCGTTGTCCGCCGCTTCGATAATCCCCAGGCTTACAAGCACTTCGTCAAGAGCTGTCACGTCATCGACGGGGACGGTGAAGTCGGTACCCTTCGTGAAGTCAACGTCATCTCGGGACTCCCCGCGGCAAGGAGCACGGAGCGCCTCGAGATCCTCGACGACGAGCGTTACGTTCTCAGCTTCAGCGTCGTGGGTGGAGACCATAGGCTGGCTAACTACAGGTCGGTGACCACCCTCCACCCTTCGACCACGGGGAACGGAACCGTGGTGGTGGAATCGTACGTAGTAGACGTGCCGCCGGGGAACACTAAAGACGACACCTGTGTGTTCGTCGATACCATTGTTCGGTGCAACCTTCAGTCATTGGCTCAGATCGCCGAGAATCTCACCAGGCGCAAATAGCAAATCACCGGAAAACAAATCATTTTCGTGAGTAGATTCACAACCCTCCATCAGAATAGATTCATTTAAAAAAAGTGTGGAAAACTCCATGGTGATACGCCGTCGATTTTGTAAGTATCCGATGTTTGGGTTGCCGATGGAACATCTCATCACTGACAAAGTTCATGTTTATCGTTTCACCTGTGTATGTGTATCAACTTCTTTTTGTCCTTTTACTCTTTTTCTTATCTCTGTTGTTTAATCTGTGAAATACACCCACACTTCATTGTTAAACTATATATAAGCCTCCACTATTTTCTGTCGTCGCCATTGCTGCCAATTGTTTTCTCCAGTTGGTATATAACTTTATAAAATTAGCCAGAATAAAGATAGAAATTTAATAATCAAAGTGATGAATGGAGTCATGGAGCAATTTGGGGAGAGTATTATTATGAAAACAACAATTGATTAACTTAAGAAATGAGATCGATAATATAATGGCAACGGAGTTAGAGTGTTTTCATCATCAAGTTTCGACAAAAAAAAGAAAAAAAAGAAACATTTTATGGGGTTTCAACTTGTAGAACTAGAACATGTGTTTTATGGGGTGTCGGATGTAAAAAAAAAAAGGTGGTGAATGGTAAACGTATTGGGTAAAAAAAGGCAGTCGATTCAGACCACCATAGCTGAAGCTGTAAAGGCTTTATAATTTATATAATACAAAGAACCTAGAAATTGCCGGTTGAGGTAATGCATGATGTTGCATTAAAATAGTAATAACTAGAAACGTGAATGGAATCCAATCCAACTCTTTCTTCTGACACAACTTGAGTTTGATAATTCAAAGCTGTGCAAGTTGCGAATTGTTTATTTGATTTTGTAATAAAAAAAGTGCAAGTTGAGGGGAGATGTTTGATTTGAATGGGACGGGGCTCTTTGCAAGTTGGGGTGCAAGTGGGAGGAATTGAGGGATGCTTTTTTTTTCTTCCACATTATCTTCGTGTTTACTGTTGTCTGCTTTTGACTGTGTTCACGCCAATCATTCCCTCTCTCCTGCTTCTGCTTCTGCTTCTGCTTCTGCTTCACCCATGACATTAGATAAAATGGGAGTTCCCATTTCTCTGCAATTTCTCATTCGATATCTCTCACCGTTAAAGATCTGTAAAACTCACTCCGAAAGAATCGAATTATTTAATTTGATTAAAAAAAATTGAATTATTAAATTTAATTTGATGTGAAAATATTTGACTTAATTCGATTAAATGTCCACCCTAACCACTGCCGTCGCTATTATTATTAGTAGCGGCTTCTATAATTTCCATGCACATTCTTCTATTATCAACTAAAGGCTGTAAAGTCACTGTACATTTTTTTCTTCAAATAAGTGTTTAAATTTTATTTCGGGCCAAATAAGTGCTTAACATTTTTAACGTTACTCAAATAAGTGCATACCGTTACTGTATGTTAATTTTTTCCGTTAACTTTCGTTATCTGACACGTGACAGCTTCTTAATTTTCTGAAATTATATTTAAAAATAAATAAAAACAAAATAACTCCAAATTCCACAAAATAGCCCCAAATTTTAAAATTCATAACACCCAAAATCCGAATCTCAATTTAACATAACTTTGTCGTCGATTGCCATACCGCCGCCCATCACATCCGTCCTTGAATTATCACGACCTTTAACCCTACCATCTCATCGCCAAAAGTTGACCGACGTCGTACAAAATGCTAAAATCGTTGAATGATTCGCGACGAACGGTGGACATAACGAACGGTGTATGGGTTGTTCAATGAGGGGATGACGCTTTATTTCGTCATTGAAAACACGATCAACGCCGGTGAGAGTGGCTGGATTTGAGGGTTTAGGGATTTGGGGACTATTTTGGGATTATTTGAAATTTTCAAGATATTTTAAAAATTCCGATTTATTTTTTTAAAAGATAAAATTCAGAAAATGTTTAATAGTGCCACCTATCATATTTTTATTAGCTAACGAGACTTTTTTAATAGCTGTTTAACGTTAAGACACTTAAATGGAAACTTTAAAAACGTTAGATACTTATTTGGCCTGAAAAATACTTTGGTCACCTATTTAAAAAAAGGTACAGTTTAGGCACTTATTTGACTCTTAAGCCTATCATCAATATAATCACGTTAAAAGCTCCACTAATTGGTTGAATGATCAATGATGCTCATGTTACCTTTATCTTGTATGACTTTAAATATCAACATTTGCTTTGAAAATGTAACTATCTCTTATTTAATCCAAAAATATATAATCACGTTAAATCTAGCTAATTACAAAACGGGTTAATTTTCAATCAAATCGATCTAAATCTAATGTACAATATATAGAATAAGTAATTTAGTATTACTTAAGTAGATTTTCAGTTCGAAACATTTCGTATGTAAAAGATTTTTGCTGGATATGCCGTACATCATATTAGTCAGTCTTTAATAACCGAGAGAGCAACTATAATTATTGCCAATGAATGTTGAATATATAGTAAGATATATTGTATTTTTAATAAGAAAATATATATTAAAATCTTAAAAATAATATTATTGATACGACAACAATAAATCATAGACATGATCGTAAAGCAGACTTATAAAATATATAAAAAAATATTGTCAAAATTTAATTTCACGCGTACAACTCGAATTGTAGGTGTAAAAAGAAAACAAGAATAAAAAAAAACTTTATTTTTAATAATATTGTCAGTTTTTTTAATACATTGGATCTAAGTTATTTATGTAATATATATATATATATATTTAAAAGACATAAAGTTCAAAAAATGTATTAAACATTTAATTGAATAGTTATTTTAATTTATATTCTTTTTATTTGAATCAATTTAATTTTTAACGTTTTATTTTGGGTTAAAATAGTTCTTCTTTGAATAAAAATTGTTAGTCGACTGCTGATAAATATCTTGAAATGACGTGACAAACCTACATGACAATGCAAGTCGCGACAGCAGTGTCATATAGACAAATATGCTGACTTTACAAAATGACAATCCGTCAAAAAATATTTTTTCTTCTGACGGGTCATTTTGTCAAATAATTTCAAAAAATATTTTTCAAGTAGTTTGTCGTCAGTTGACTTTACATGGCAATGCAAGCCGCAACAGCTTAAATGACGGGACGAATCTACATGGCAATGCAAGCCTCGACAACAGTGTCATATATAGAAATATGCTAATTTTACATAATGACACATCTGTCAAAAAATACTTTTATAAAATTATATAAAATATAAAATATTTTTTCTTCTGACGTCTCATTTTGTCAAATAATTTCAAGTATACAATGACTATTCACTTAAACTTGTGAGCATATTTTGGCATTATGCCTTTTTAAAATTTAATCTATAAATTTTAAATATGCTCAAAGAGTTAAATTGATATTTAAAATTCACATTGATGTTTGATTAAAGGAAAGATCTGATACCAACAAGGATTTAATGCAATGACAAAACACATTGCTCTTGCAAAGAAAAAACCTATATTTGATCTTTAAGAATGATATTGTTAGAAAAAAAAACTTACGAATCTCGAATATAAACCCAAAAATAAATATATATTTTATCAAAAAAGAGAAGAATTTCTAATTAACTCTTGATATTTTATGAATCAAATTAAAACTAATTTGAAGGTTAGAGCACGATTAATCCACTTAAAAGTACATGGCAAATTAAATTTCAGATGTAATAAAACGAACAATGAATGAATGTGTGGATTATATAATATAACATAATTATGAAGCAGTTGACAATTAATTACTTTATTTGTGTGAGATACAATATGGATGGAGAGAAGAATTAGTCACCACTCATCACATGCATGCATGTGTATAATACAAGTCATATTCCTCAAATGGAACAATCAGAAGAGAAAAAAAAGGGGCGTCTGATGTTACACATAAGTGGTTACTGTTACCAATGAGTTAAGAATATTTATAAATAAATATTATTTTGTAATTAATTTTAAATTATTAAAATAATTATAGATCAAATTTGCAACTGATATTTCTAATAATGTAGGTAAAGAATGAAATTTATTTTTATCATAAAATCGAGCATTATATAAGTTTATTATAGGGGACGACTTTTTCAACTTCAAAATTTTCATTTGCAACACTAAAATTCAGATATATGACATTGTTTAAAAATTATTTTTTGGCATATCTTATTCTTACCTAAAGGTGAGGGGGTTGGACTTCGAAAAAATGGAGATTTACTGGGTCTATAACCTATGACCTAAAGGAAGGGAAAGAGAACTCATGAGAAGCTCTAGCCACCCGACCATCATTATTTTTTAAAAGAACATATGATCATATTTTCTCTTAACATTTTGACAAGACATACTTTGCACGCACATGCACTCGAATTTAGTCTTATAAAATAAACAACATTATTTTTTTTTTACTAAAACCACATGTTGAGTTCCCTTCACATTTTAATGATGCATTTAAAGTGCATGATTAAAAGTTCGCATGTTTTAATAGTACATTTAAGTACCTAATTTGCGAACAAAATGGATTGAATCAGTTGGTTGAATGCTTATTAACGTCTTAATAAGAATGCGGCCATCAATAGCTGGAGTATATGATCGGAGGTAGAAGGATCGGAGTATGCAGAGGAAGAGACGGCTAGATTTTGTGTTTTAACTAAAAACAAAGAAGATGGTTTTCTAATTTTATCACCACTAAAACAAAATGGGTAAGAAAATGGGTCATAAGCCCACTACAATAACAACTATATATAACCTATAAAGTGATCCACTAACGGATCCAACAAATTCAACAAAAACAGCTAACAAACTAACAAACCTAATTACCAGATACGAACAGAAATCCTTTGTCTTTTTGGTGTTTTTATATATATATCAACACTAATAAATCATATACTCGAATCACGAATCTTAAATCTAGCCTTAAACATTAAAATACTAAACCTTAAACATAAACTTCAATTCTAAACCTCAATCCTAAATCCTAAATTTTTTAAATACCGTGCACTCATAGCGCATAAAATGAAGATTTCTATTCACTCTAACATACCACAAGATGGTAAACAAAATAATTACTGGTAGGATTGAAAATATTTTAATTGTGTTGCACACTATAATGGCTTAATTCAAAACACACTTGTAAACATACGTATAATGATGGAAGGGCTTTTGCCCCTCTCGATTTTTTTTGATATAATTGTATTTGGAGTCCTTTTTAGCTTAAATAGTAGTAAAACAAGATTGTTGTCCCTCCTAATTTTTAGATTTAAGGACTTTATATACTTTTACTCTTCTCGATGTTTGATCATAATTTTGTCCCTGCGTATAACATATAATTCTTGAAAGAACAAATCCGAGATGAATGGCCATGGATTAACTACTTCAGTCATAAGTTAAATAAAAACTATTATAATCACACTAACGCATGAACTCGGGTTATACACTTTCGTTGCTGAATTAGGTCATATTTAAAGGATTGTATGTGAAAATCGATTCTAAATTGTTGGATATAATTCTACTGCAAAATAAAACATTAACAATGATCATAACAAACGAAATGAGAAGAATACATAGATTTTATTGTATAGTGGTAAATATCATTGCTTTAGAAACGATTTCGTCTTGATCGAAATAATTGTAAAATGAATATCGCCCCAAATGAATATTGTAATAAAACACTTCCACATTTATACTCCCGAATGAGTAAAATGAATCCAAATTATATTAATCTTTTTAAAGGAAGAAGTGGTTGGATTGAGAGATATGAAGCCGTTGTTAAATTCCAGTGTAAAAAAGTTTTACTAGTCATGGGAAAGAATAAAAGGATTAAATAGTGAAATGACAACTGAAAATTACCATTTGAAGAATAGAATGAGATTGTACTGTGGGTTAATGTTTTGGCCTTAGATTATGGTACTTTCGGTCAATTTTACTCTGCCTTGCTTATCATATAGGTTTCAAGCTTTTAATGATGGCAACGTTGTAGGTAGATTCGAATACCAGTACGTGTTGCTAATTCAGGAAGAGACATGCTAAGGTGTGTTACCTTAAAATACGACCCTACATAATTTTTTATTATTTTAATAAAAATTTATATAAACTTAAATAATAATTTAAGTAGAACTGAAACTTTTATTATTTAGATAAAAATTTGTTAAACTAAATTCATTAACTGATTAAGAATTTGTGTAAATTTTACCTTAGATAAAAATTTGTGTAATTATACAAATTCTTAAATTATAAAATAAATTTTTATGTAAATTGTAAAAATTTATATAATTATAAAAATTCTTACTAAATAAATAAAAATTTAAATAAAGCCGCCTTATATTAGTCACACGGACACACGAGTAGACAAAACTTCAATTTAGATGTATTGGCATTACAACTAATACCAAAAGTGTATACTTCTCCATGAATAAAAAGAAAGTACATTAAACAAAGAAAACACTTCTCCAAAATAATGAACCGAATAATCACACTAGTATAACGATGCTTAGAAAGGCAGCACATAAAACTCCTAAAATCAACTCTCAGTAAACCATAAATCAGAGAATTTCATGGCTTCTAGGAAGTCCAAATCAGCCTCGGGCCTCAAAAACTCCATACTGCAATCTAAATCAAGAGATGATGGAGTATTAAGTTGTTGCTGGCAGCTCAAATCTGGGGGCTCAAAATAAAGATTATCCAAACTGTCATAGTTATAAAAACCATTAAATCCCCCAGGTTCAAGTTCAAGTTCAACCTCCACTTCTGTTTTCATTACATTTGAAGGCTTACAATAAATATCTGAACCTGTATGCTCAGTCTTCAAGTTATCATCTTCACCAAAGATACAATTATAACCAGTATTGGATTCAATACTATTAGGCTCCAACTCCGAAATCGAAATGCCGACATCTTTGTCTGCATTATCCAGGTAATTATGTCTAGAATTGAAGCCATTTGGTATTGATTCTGCTGGCTCAACTTCAATTCCACTCTCTTTACTCGAACTGCAACCTGTTCCGCTGGCTCTGGCTGCTGTTGCGAATTCGAAGTCCTCTGCTTCTGCTATATATTCAACAGGTTCTACTGCAGGGGACTTATAAGTAGTACTTGATTCCTTTTTAGCTCCTTCATTGTCCAAATCCGATGTTGAAGTAGACTCGATCGAACATATCTCTACCGATTCCTTGGAATACTCATAGGGGAAATTGAGGCGAGCATAAGGACCATACATAGCCTTGGCTGCTGCATCATAAGCAAGAGCTGCATCAATGGCAGTAGAGAACGTTCCGAGCCAAAGCCTGTTGTTGTTCCCTTTACTCGCTAAAGGACCACCGCCGTTGATGGGTTGTCGGATTTCCGCCACCCACTTCCCCCAGATCCTTTGCCTTACACCTCTATACTTGCACCCGGAGTTGTCCGGCCCTCCTTTCCCTCTCATACACCCTTTTTTAGAACCTTTTGCAGGAACCTTGGAAACCCTTTGGGGGCCATCTTCACTTCCATGGTTGTACTTTCTCCACTTCTCAATGGTGTCCTCTACTGATTCACGTCCATTCCTTCTTGCTCGTGGCTTCTTATTTCTTCTAGTTCTAAAACTATTATCGATATCGGAACAACTGCGCTTTAGGGAACTCATGCCCTGATTCAAGAACAAGTGAACAAAAAGAGAAAAATCAGAAGTATATGTACCCAGTACTTGTAATTCAATGAAGAAAAGAAGTAGGAGCAGAAAACTTTGTAACAGGGGAGAGCAGAAAAAGCGTGAGAAATGAAACTGTTGTCGTTCTAGTCTATTTTTGGTAAGGGTTAGCTTAAGATTTCTTGGGAACGAAGGAAAAAAAAACACCTGTAAGCAGCGTGGGGAAATATTAGGGTTTATTTCTTTATTTTATACTCCAGCATTTGTCTTTATGGTGTTCCCAAAATAGATTAAAAGGGGAGGTGGCATGTTCTGTATGGAGGAAAAGACGGGGAAGTAAGTCGTGGCTAAACCCCAGCAAACGTAGTTGAGTTCTCATCTTCAATCGTTATCTTGGCGTGGAAGAGTTGGGTTTGATTGCGGCGGTTACTTTTGTTGTATTTATTTAGACAATATTACGTCTGTAACTTGTGTTTGATCCGGTGGGCGTTAATAGATGGAAGCTTCTTCTTTTCCATTCCCGGAAGGTAGGTTGTTGTCTTGTATCGGCAAACATCTGTCATCTGATAACGTCATTGTCAATTAAATCCTCACAGTATTATTTTACACCTAAATATAAAGAATTGTCATCGTATTATGTTAGCGCGGTATATGAGAGGAAACATATCTCACATTATTCGAGTTTAATTTGGTTAAAGCTCAATTAGTATTCGACTCGAATTTGAATTTAATTCAAATTCTTAATGAGTCGAAAAGAGTTATTCGATACCCGATTCAAAAAACTCGCGAATTACTTAAAATATAATATACTAAATTTTTAATTTAAAATTTTAATTCTAAATTTCTAAATCTAAAATTTTAAAACATAAAGTCTACATAAGTACTAAACCTTAAAATCTAAACATCTAAGCCCTAAACTATCATCATAAACCCTATAATTAACAAGTTTGTGTATCAAATTTTTTTCTTAATAGGGATTAAAATAAAGCGAGACAGATCGTGAGCTACTTGAGTCTCACTCGGTCAACACTCGACTTGATTAAATTCGGCTCGAGTTCTTAAAGTCGAATCGAATTCGAATTATTCATGCTTGTTAAAAACCACTGTAGCGACCATTTTTTCTCTCCCTTTTTGAGAAAAAAGGAATTTTGCCGTGTTAAGGGCGTTTGTTTAGAAAATAAGTAGGCTACTAATTATCCCCTGAATTGTTAATGAAAATCCTTTGGAAATGGGGGATTTCTTTTGAAAACTTTAAATTTTCCAAAACGGCAAAAATTTGGAGTCGCCACCGGCCACTTGGGTAAGGTAGGCCAGACACCATAAAACCAGAGATTCGTTGCGAAAGGGTCCGGGAGTTGGTTACATGTGGGGAAGGATTAACACCCCCATCACACCCAGAAATCGGTACCAGAAAATTTGTTGCTCTTAAAAGAATGGAAGTTATTGAAATTTAGATTGAGTTTAATTCAAAGTTCTTAGATGAAAATTAACCTTGACTACGCGGGCTTTATCGAATTGATGGATTCAAATTAATTAGACATTTAATTAATAAGGTTGACAATATGTCAGACCATGAATTAAACCGACATCAAATAAGCCCGACTGCTCTGTTAATTTATGGTTCGACCTCCGTGCGTCACCTTTATGCATGATGCCAACCTTTAAATATGATGTAATGACATTGTTAATTTTTAGTCCGTTTACCTCGGGACGGAAAAAATTAATTTGAACATTTGGTTAACAACCTTTAAGCTCGGACTGTTATAACGCAAATATTAGAATTAATAAATACCTCCCTTTTTATGACTTAAATTGATTAACAAAGTTATTAAGATATAAGATTACATGAATGTGATTAATGTATGACAAGCAAGGGCATAAATGCAAACACCAAAAAAAAGAAGGCTCAATTTAGAAAATAGTTCAATTATATATTTAACCTCTAAAAGAATTAAGAAGCTCAATTTATGGAGGCTAAATTGCAATTTGATGCTAAGTTAGGCTTAAAATCGATTTTTCCCTTAAGGTAATTAAGAAATGTTCAATTAATTTAATGAATTTAACATTTACCTCAATAAATCAAGGATAAATTTAAATTTAATAAATTAATCCGAACATTAGTCTAACTAAAGTCTTAAAAAGACTAAGACTAATCTAATAAATTTTAGGATCATGTCCCTATAATACGGGCACACGATTTGTTCGAATTAGTTTGGCTATTCCCAACCTAAGCCCAAAAGCTTGAAACTATTAAAATTAGGCCCAAAGTTAAAAGTCCAAACTACTACAACCAAATTTAAAAGTTTAGGGCTCATAAACATTTCCAAGCATTTAATATCAAAATATAACTATAACTTGAGATTGTACTATAAACCTTAAAATTATAAACATTATTACCTCTCTCCTTTTATTTTTTATTTTTTCTTTATTATTGTTTTTTTTAAAAGGAAAAAATTGTATATGTTATACACTTTCAAAAATTATGAATTCTTTAAAGAAAGAAAATAAATATATTAAAGAAAAGAAAATAAATACATTATAATCGTTTATTCCATAAAACTAGCATTTAAAGAGAAAAACTTTGTTTGTGATAATATTAATATTTTGCTTTTAAAAAAATGTATATACATATATATTTAAGAATTTTATAGAAAATACACGGTATAAAGGAAATTTTTATTATAATACATATATCATATATAAAAATGTATAATGCATTTTAAAAATATTACATGCATATACCCTACGTTATGTTAATAAGTTCTACATCGTATATTATAAATATTTTATATATGCAATCATTGAAATATTTATACCATTGTTTTTACAAGAGATTAATATTAGAGGGGTCACCTATTTAAATGAAAATACATGTATAGTATACTATAAATTACGAATTAAATCTTTATGTACCACCTAAATACTATGTAACACACATAAAATACGTGCATCATACAAGATTTAATGACAAATACTACAAAATAAAATATTAAAACATATTATACCAATAAAAGTGGGCTGAAATTAAACAAGTTGGGTAAGAAGTATACCAAGCCCAAACAAATTGGGTTGCAGATCACTGGACCAGGTTGTTGGAGCAGACCGGGTCGTTGGGGCGGACCGAATAGGTTAACCGGCTTAGCCGGTCACGAAATCGGTTATACCAGTTTCGATAAAAGGGATGTTATAACCCTAAATTTTTTCCTTCTTCTTTATTTTCCTTTTTGTTTGTCGCGAGCCAGAGAGAGAAGTGAGAGATTGGCTGTCGTTTAGCCCTCGATCGGCCTCCTTTGGGTACGTCGTCACCTCTGGTCGGTGTCTCACGACCCCTTCTTCCCTTACGACGACGTTGATTTCCCAGAAAATAAGCTATTCACCCCGAAATAGGTCGATGCCCCTTCGGTTTCCTCGTGTTGGATCTTCGTCGGTAATCGTTGGATCGACGCGATCTCGAAATATAAGACCCTTCTCGTTACGGCCTTGCTTCTCACCGTTGGGATTCACCGACAAAGCCCCCGTTCGACAGGAAACGTCATTGCTGAGAGGTAAACCCTTCCCATTTCTGTTCTTATTCCTTTTTTTATATATATGTAATCGAACTCACAAGATTAAAACGATAACAATGAACTGTATATGCATGATGGATCGTTCTTTTTGTTGTTTGTTGTGATTATGTTCGAAAAAGGCAAGAAAAATAAAGGGGAAATCAGAACGTATTGTTTATTTCTTGAATCTGAAAACTACCGATTACAAACTGATTACCTCTTTTTATCCCCCAGTCTTTGTTCATACTTCTAAGCAATCTTTAATGAAACAACTGTGGGTGATTATACCTAGAATTAGGTTCTGCTAACCTTTATATATTTTATTGTTTTTGCCCATGCTGGTGGTTGGGAGCTGGTAAAAACATCCGAGATTGCTGACGACGAAGCCACGTGGCCGGGGGATAAATCGGTAGCAGTGCGTGGGTGACAACGCTACTACGCATGGGCTTCATGCGTGCATTGAGGGCGGCGCGTCGGCACTTGGGGAGCTCGATAAAGCCGGACGGTCTGCTCCTGTGCCATCTGAACCGTTGGATCAAATCTGATCCAACGACTAGATTGGGGTGGCTGCAAAAAATGATGATAAATAGTTAGATCTTTTGGGTTTTTGGTTTACATTGGATATGGGCCAGGAATATGTATTTATATTTTTTGGATTTTTTAATATGTATGAACTTGGACTTTTTATAATTACTTGGGCTTGAATTATATTTATACATTTTTATTTATACATTTTATTTTTACTTTTATTATACATTTTTTAATTAACAGCCAATTTCATAGTAATCCTAGCAAACACATATACATTCGAATGCTACTATACATGTACGTGCAATTATACATACAATTACATATTAGCAAATGACGGAAAAACTTGGCACTGTATTGTGACACTCCCTGAATTGTGACACTCGCCTCATTCGTCATGAGACCGAGGACAAGTGGCCTATTGGCACTGTATCTGGTTTCTTGATTCTCTGATGCACAGACTTCAAACTCTTTCACTCCTTTCCCCTTCTTGAAAAACTCTATCTCCTTGTTATCCATCATAACTTGAAGCAGATGACGGAATTCCTCACAATGCTATATATCAAGATCTTCTAACTGATGATACTCACAGTACATGCCACACCCTTCCTTGACCAACACCATCCCCCGATTGATGAGACGTGCCCTACACAACTGTTGAAAGACCCACCTCAAAAGAGACTGGATTTCAGACACGGTTTTTTTTTGCTTTCCTAGTGTACTCATCTTTGATGGCATTTACACCCTGTCCCCCGTGGTTTGGCAATGGATTGTTGGCCGTGCTGGGCTCCCCTAGTTGTAACACCCCAATTCGAGTTAGATTCTGAACGAACTTTTTGAAAGCTATACAATTTTCGATTAAGTAACTCGGGACATCAACATGATAATCGCAGTGCTCCTTAGGGTTATACCAAGCCGGGTACGGTGGGTTATAAAGAGTAACGTGGTACGGTCGAACCATATCGACCTTATATAGCTGTGAGTAGAGTTCCTTATAGGTAATTGGCAAGGGTGTAAAAGACCTATCATCCATTTCCTTCTTAGGTCCTTTGTTCTCCCTCATGTTAAAGTTTCTGGAATTTCCTACTGGAGCCTGCGACTGGGAAATGGTGAAGTTCTTGGTCTTCTTAAAAGCGTTGGTGTTGTTCACTTCATGATCATTCTTCTTGAACTGCTTTCGTGAATGATCACCTCCATCGATTCTTCCGTTCTTGATGGTTGCTTCAATGCGTTCGCCGGTCATGACCATCTCTGTAAAGTTACTTATAGGGTTACTGATCAACTGATTATAAAGTGTCTCTTTCAGCGTGTCTACGAACATATGGGAGATCTCATGTTCATGGAATGGTGGTTGGACTTGGGTTGCCACATCACGCCACCTTTGCGTATATTCGCGAAGAGTCTCATTACGCTTCTTTTCCATGCCTTGTAACAGTAATCAATTAGGAACCATATCGGTAACATATTTATACTGATCAGTAAAATCTTTTGTCAAATCTCTCCACGATCTGATCTAAGCCCTGGTTAGTTGGTTATACCACCTTAGAGCAGACCCAACTAAGTTGTCTTGAAAACAATAAATCAATAGTTTCTTGTTGCTGGCAAAATCGACCATCTTCCAGCAGAACATCACTATATGAGAAGATGGACAAGTACTTCAGTCAAGCTTCTCAAAGTCTTGAGCTTTGAACTTGTATAAGATATTCACGTCTGGGACTAGGTTGAGTTCTCTAGCACTTAACCCATAGGGGTCATCCTCATCTTCTTTCACTCGAAGCTTTTCATCTAGGTCGTTATGAATGTCTTCTAGTTGCTTAGTGAATTCCGCTTTCATTTGGTTTAGCTTTTCTAATTCGTCAAAATCCGAGATGCCATCTTCGATAACCTCAGGATTCTCAAAGGTCTCACCTGGTTGAGTTTGAGTTGTCATACCAGCATGAGAAGTAGATGCACATTGTGTAGGATTTGACGAAGGGTCGATGAGTAAATGATTCATAACGGTTTGGGCATAAAAACGATCTCTCGAGTTTTGGGCTGGGCTTTCGATGGTACCATTATCTCTTGACTCATACCTTAACTTGGCTTGTAATAGCCGGGATATCTCCCTCATCATGTCTTGTTGGGACTTGAGAATGGTTTCCCTTAATTCTTGTTGGGTTCGTTCTATTTGACTACGTAGATCGGCTTCCAACTTTGCAAAACCTTACTCCATTTGTTTTGTTCGTAAGCGGGTATGATATGGATGTGGAATGCTGGTAATTCTAAAGAACCAAATTGCAATCTTTTTTGTTTCTAAAACAGAAAGCTTTTTAGTCAATTATTTGTTAACAAAATAGAGAATAAAAATAAATGAATTATGCATGAATGCAATGAGCAGCACTAAGTCTGGCAAATATCATCGTTAAATGACTTTCATTAACAGAAACATAGTCTTGGTACAATAATCCAAAGAAAGCCAACTAAACATATGACTTTAGGGTAATATCGAGGTTGATGATCTCTCTCAAAATCCAAACAATCTTCTATTTTTCTTCAGAGTCATCATTGACACAATCATGGAGTTCAGTAGCGTCTTCTGCCAATAGCTGTATCTTCTGGGCGACCCCTTCCATCTGAACCATCCATTGTGCTAACTCCTGCTCTTGTCTCCAAATGGTGTAGGCAGCAAACTGTAGTTGCTCCAAACTCGGCATATGACGTACTTGAATGGCTCCCCTAAAACTTGCCACATGATCATTGAGCTGTTGAACCTCGATTTCCAATTCTTTAATGCGAGTCTCCAAAGCCTGGTTCTCCGTCTTGTTTTCCTTTAACTTGCTAGTCGAACCTTTGTGCTTGAAAAGAGACTTCTCCAAACATTTAACCTAATCCTTCAAGGCTTCATTTTGACGACTTTCTTTCTCGAGCTGTCTAGAGTGAGAAGTGTGCAAGTTCTTCATTGCCTGTGTTAAAGTGAGCACCTGGTCCCTATTCTCACAATACATCCTTTTATAATTCTCGGCTCTCGCTTTCTCCTCCCTAAATTGGAGCTCTATCCCATCGCTTGATCCGTCTTCTACAACTCTCTTACTTTTGCTTAGCCTCTTGTGTCACTGAATTTCTTCTTTTTCTAACTTGAGCTCGAGTTTCAATTCATCATTTCTCTTCTGTAGACCTTTAACCACTCCCTCAAACTGTATCTTTTACAACTCAAAGTCAAATTTCTCTTGGCGAGCCTTCTCCTCGAGCTTGAGATACCTTTTCTGCTCCTCTTCAAGTTGCTTCCTCATCAACTCGGCTTTAGTAGGAAGTGTGTCCAACCTCTCTTCTATTGTTCTTTTTTTATCGGGATTTAGTTGGGGAACGTTGTCATTGACGCGGCTGAATCTCCATGCCTCGTACTCGGGAGTGGTCATGTGGGTAGCACTCATAACTCTGACCCGTCTTATGTTGTTCTAGGAAGAAGAAACATTGTACACCGCTGCCTTGTAGCCTTTTTCCTTCTCATAATTCATGTTGAACTCATTCAAGCCCTTGGTAGCCGGAACAAACTGCTTCGAGCCATACTGTCTCAAAACTAAGAGAGGAATATAAGCAGTGAGCCCCCAAAGTCCAAGTAATGGCACCCAAGAGTGTACTCCGTACCTATAGATGATACTCATTGCAGAAAGCTGAGGAGCCATCCAAACTACATCCTTCTCCTTCAGGTTACTAAGAACATCTGCCTAAATTTCCTTAGATCTTCTGGTGGGCCAATCTTCCTTTCGCAGAAATTCTTCTAAAGGTGAGAAACTGTCATGGTATAGAGGCTTCGAGAAATTAGCATTTGACCATAAGTGACTGTAGAACCAGGCTGTCAAAAGCTGCGAGCACCCTTGAAAACAACCTCCACCATGCTCCCTGTAAAACCTCAAAGATCGGAAGGCTTCGGCTAATATCACATGCACCAGATTGGTTCCACTACTCAAACGGTCAAACAGGTCTAACACTGCCGGGTCAGTTAGCCCTCGTGCCTGGGTAAAAAACGCTAACCCATAAATTAATAACGTGAAGATATCCCATTGAACTCGGCCTACCGGGTGTACCGAAGCTAGGGCTAGAATCCCATCCCATCGGAGATACTCCTTACCGTTACATGTAATGACCTGATGCTCGACCTAGGATTCCAACATATTCGAGAATCTCTTGAGCTTGCCCCAGAAGGCTTTGTCTTACTAGGCTTCGAGTATACCCGAGTCTCGTCAATCTTCTCACAATTTAAAAGATCTTGACATTCTTCAATTGTAGGAGTCAAGTCGAAGTTACCGATCGTGAAACAACTGTAGGCGGGGTTCCATAATCTCACCAAGGCTTGCAGCAGTGCCTGATCCATCAGAACATCTAGCAAACATGCAATGTCACCATATTCCCTTCTAAAAATGCTCATTGTTTCCAAGTCCCAACTATTCCACATTGTCTTCAGCCCAGAAGTATCATTGTATTATGTATTCATAAATGTCTATGCTGCCAATGTTGATCTAAACCCGGCAGAAGTACTGTCTCCCTCATGCAATTGTTTCCTTTCAGACCATACCTGTACGTCGAAGTTTTTTTCATCATTGCTGCAAACTAGGTCTCCTATCAATTCAGCCTTTAACTTCAGATTATTTCTAACTCAATGTGCTCTTTATGATATGATGATAATATGCAAAACAAAGGAATATCAATGAAAAGAAAGACAAGAGTTAGCCGTGAGATAAAATCACAAAAATAGGAAAGGATAAACACAAGCAACTTAACAACATGAATTCTAGTTCGCTAAGGTTGTCCGCATGGCTCTAATAGGGGTAGGTTTCCTAAATTCTCACACATGGATTTGGTTCTAATTAAGGGTACCCGAACCTATCTTATTACCTACTAAGGCAACAAGAACCCAGTTCTGGCCCATTATAAGCTTGCGAATTGGTTTCGATTCGAGGAAAAGCATGACCTGATGACATGGAGGGCTTCTTACGTATCAAAAGGCGTGGATTCCGAAAGTGAATTACCGACCCGTGGAGGGCTACTCACGTGGGTGTTGGCGTTTCACTCCCACTTAAGAAAAGAAGCTCGGGTATAGAGCTTAATGACATGATGCAGAATATGTCGATGTCTCCTTAGAAATTAAATGAAGAGTTAATTCGAGGACCACCAATTATCAAAGCCCGTGCAATCTCGATCACATTTTAAGGAAGAATTTTCCTAGTTAAAGTCAATTGAAATCCCAATAATTTTCATTATTTTAGAGCAACAATATTTCTTTGGCCTAACTCTATTTTGTTTAAAAAACATTCCCTAGCGGAGTCGCCAAGCTGTAGCGACCCTTTTTTTCTCTCCCTTTTTGAGAAAAAGGAATTTTGCCGTGTTAAGTGCGTTTGTTTAGAAAATAAGTCAGCTACTAATTATTCCCTGAATTGTTAATGAAAATCCTTTGGAAATGAGGGATTTCTTTTGAAAACTTTAAATTTTCCAAAACGATGAAAATTTGGAGTCGCCACCGACCACTTGGGTAAGGTAGCCTGGACACCATAAAACCAGAGATTAGTTGCGAAAGGGTCCGGGAGTTGGTTACGTGTAGGGAAGGATTAGCATCCCCATCACGCCTGGAAATCGGTACCAGAAAATTTGTTGCTCTTAAAAGAATGAAAGTTATTGAAATTTAGATTGAGTTTAATTCGAAGTTCTTAGATGAAAATTAACCTTGACTACGCGGGCTTTATCGGATTGATGGACTCAAATTAATTAGACATTTAATTAATAAGGTTGACGATATGTCGGACCTTTAATTAAACCGACATCGAATAAGCCCGACTATCGTGTTAATTTATGGTTCGACCTCCGTGCGTCACCTTTATGCATGATGCAAACCTTTAAATATGATGTAATGACATTGTTAATTTTTAGTCCGTTTACCTCGGGACGGAAAAATTAATTCGAACATTTGGTTAACATCCTTTAAGCTCGGACTATTATAACACAAATATTAGAATTAATAAATACCTCCCTTTTTATGACTTAAATTGATTAACGAAGTTATTAAGATATAAGATTACATGAATGTGATTAATGTATGACAAGCAAGGGCATAAATGCAAACACAAAAAAAAAAGAAGGCTCAATTTAGAAAATAGTTCAATTATATATTTAACCTCTAAAAGAATTAAGAAGCTCAATTTATGGAGGCTAAATTGCAATTTGATGCTAAGCTAGGCTTAAAATCGATTTTTCCCTTAAGGTAATTAAGGAATGTTCAATTAATTTAATGAATTTAACATTTACCCCAATAAGTCAAGAATAAATTTAAATTTAATAAATTAATCTGAACACTAGTCTAATTAAAGTCTTAAAAAGACTAAGACTAATCTGATAAATTTTAGGATCGTGTCCCTATAATACGGGCACACAATTTGTTCGAATTAGTTTGGTTATTCCCAACCTAAGCCCAAAAGCTTGAAACTATTAAAATTAGGCCCAAAGTTAAAAGCCCAAACTACGACAACCAAATTTAAAAGTTTAGGGCTCATAAATATTTCCATGCATTTAAAATCAAAATATAACTATAACTTGAGATTGTACTATAAACCTTAAAATTATAAAAATTATTACCTCTCTCCTTTTATTTTTTTATTTTTTTCTTTATTATTATTTTTTTAAAAGAAAAAAAATTGTATATGTTACACACTTTCAAAAATTATGAATTCTTTAAAGAAAGAAAATAAATACATTATAATCGTTTATTCCATAAAACTAGCATTTAAAGAGAAAAACTTTGTTTATTAATATTTTACTTTTAAAAAAATGTATATACATATATATTTAAGAATTTTATAGAAAATACACGATATAAAGGAAAATTTTATTATAATACATGTATCATATATAAAAAATGTATAATGCATTTTAAAAATGTTACATGCATATACCCTACGTTATGTTAATAAGTTCTACATCATATATTATAAATATTTTATATATGCAATCATTGAAATATTTATACCATTGTTTTTATAAGAGATTAATATTAGAGGGGTCACCTATTTAAATGAAAATACATGTATAATATACTATAAATTACGAATTAAATTTTTATGTACCACCTAAATGCTATGTAACACATATAAAATACGTGCATCATACAAGATTTAATGACAAATACTTCAAAAATAAAATATAAAAACATATTATACCAATAAAAGTGGGCTGAAATTAAACAAGTTGAGTAAAAAGTATACCAAGCCCAAACAAATTGGGTTGCAGATCACTGGACCAGGTTGATGGAGCGGACCGGGTCATTGGGGCGAACCAGGTAGGTTAACCGGCTTAGCCGGTCACGAAACTGGTTATACCAGTTTCGATAAAAGGGATGTTATAACCCTAAATTTCTGCCTTATTCTTCATTTTTCCTTTTTGTTCGCCGCGAGCTAGAGAGAGAAGAGAGAGATCAGCCACCGTTTAGCCCTCGATCGGCCTCCTTTGGGCATGTCGTCGCCTCCAGTCGGTGTCTTACAGCCCCTCTTTCCCTTCCGACGGTGTTGATTTCCTAGAAGATGAGTCGTTTACCCCGAAACAGGCCGATGCCTCTTTGGTTTCATCGCGTCGGATCTTCGCCGGCAACCGTTGGATCGACGCGATCTCGGAGTATAAGACCCTCCTCGTTGTAGCCTTGCTTCTCACCATTAAGATTCACCGACAAAGCCTCCGTTCGCCAGGAAACGTCACTGCCGAGAGGTAAACGCTTCCTCTTTCGGTTCTTATTCCTTTATATATATTTATGTATTCAAACTCACAAGATTAAAACGATAACAATGAACTGTATATGCATGATGGATCGTTCTTTTTGTTGTCTGCTCCGGTGCCATATGAACCGTTGGATCAAATCTGATCCAACGACCAGATTGAGGTGGCTGAAAAAAAGGATGATAAATAGTTAGATCTTTAGGGTTTTTGGTTTATATTGGATATGGGCTAGGAATATGTATTTATATTTTTTTTGGATTTTTTAATATGTATGGACTTGGACTTTTTATAATTACTTGGGCTTGAATTATATTTATACATTTTATTTTTACTTTCATTATACATTTTTTAATTAACAACCAATATCATAGTAATCCTAGCAAACACATATACATTCGAATGTTACTATACATGTACGTGCAATTATACATACAATTACGTATTAGCAAATACACACATATGCACTCTCACATTAAAAATAGTAAACACACATAATACTAATAACACATACATATATCACATGCAACTTGGACAAACAACATATGTACACATGTTTCAAATAGACACTCAAAATGAAAATACACTTATGATATACACTTTACATGTATACTAACACATATAAGCCCATTTTATAATCACCTAATAATAAGATAAATATATAAACCCGTTATTGAAAAATAAAAATAAAAAAGTTAACCCCGAATAAAATTAGTGATTACAACTACTCAAGTTCGAACTCGACTAGATAACACCCCTAATTATGTCATCGAGAACGGAGGCAGAATTTGATGCAAATCGTTTCTTTTAACATTTTTCGGTCCATCTTTACTTCTTATATTAGCTTTTTCCCGATAGTAATTCGAGACACAAACTTACTTAAGAGAGAAGGCATCAGACACCATAGCATTTCACTAAAACAGGGTGAACCTTCCATGAGGGAAGTACGATAACATTTGAATGGAGACACACACACAAATATTATTATATGCATAGTAGGAGTGTGCATTCGATCGAATTAAATTAAATTTAATTAAAACAATTTTGAATTAGTTGAGTTGATGAGTGTTATTGTATAACTCAAACTTTATTTAAAATTTTTAAGTTAAGCTGAGGTTACGAAATTTAAGTCGAGTTGTTCACATTTCTATTAAAATTTAGGGAGAACTACATATTTAGTACCCAACTATGTACGCGTTATTGTTTTGGTACCCAACTATTATTTTTGGAAAATAGTACCTAACGTTACGTTTTTCTTCTGTTTCGGTACCTCGGTTCCGCCGTTTAAAATTAACGGAAATAATGACGTGGCTTGGGTTAATAACAATTTTAGTCCAAAAACTTATACAATCTATTAATTTACTCTAAAATTCTATCAATTTAAACATTATTTTAATTTTTAGATTAAAATTGTAAATTTCTCATTAATTTAATTTTTGGATTAAAAAACACGCTACGGACAATCAAAATTTTAGGATTTGGGGGTCACAAGAGCTAATCAAGTGTCCATTGGAAGACCCAACCTTCACAATCGGATACCGGCGAGAATACTAGGGGGCAGGAAAGGGATGAGACAAAATTCTATCAAAATTAAGATGATGTTTTAAATTAATGAATTTTGGACTAAATTAATAATATATATAAGTGTTTTGGACTAAAGCTGTGATTATACCAAGCTATATCATCATCTCCGTTAGTTTTTAATGGTCGTAGTATCAAAATAGAACAAAAATGTAATGTTAGGTACCATTTTACCAAAAAATAGTAGTTGGGGTACCAAACAGTAACAAAGACATAGTTGGAGTACTAAATATATATTTTTTCCTAAAATTTAATGGTAAACATTTATAAGTGTTCTTATGGTTTGCTTGGTTTCGGTGCTTGCCAACGTTTGATTTTTTGAGGTCCCGTGGTATTTCGATTGGTAAGAACCAAGGCTCATATGTGTGGTGTGAGGTGATGGACGAGGTGGTTGGGCATCTTTTTCCTTTGCACTTTTGTTCAGAATGTGTAGATTTGGTTTAAGCTTTGGTGGGGTGTGTGCTTGTCATTGCTATGCTCGTTCTCGAATTTTTTTTGCCAAGTTTTCATTGCTCGTTCTCTGACGAAATACGTTATTGGTGGGTGTCTTGCGTTGCGGCTCTTACATGGTTGCTCTGGTTGGCTCATAATGAGCTTGTGTTTAACAAAAAGTGATTATTTTTGGCCGAGATTTATTTTCTCATAAAGCTGTGTCCGTTCTATTGAGTGAAGACTTTAAAGGAAGGGGCGAACCTTAGTGAGGCTATGTGGTGGAGTTTGTTCGAGTTTGTGTAGTGTTGCTTGAAATTCGAGGTCTAGTCGAGTAGGTGCTTGTTGGGAGCCTCTGGTTAGTGGTGTCCTAGAGTTCAATGTCGATGGATCAGCTCGTAGTAAGCCGAGGTCGACAAGTTTTGATGGAGTGCTATGTGACGATTAGAGGAAGTTTTTTGCGATTTTTTTTTTGTCTTTTCGATTGTCTTGAATCGAACGAGGTGGAAAAGTGTGTAATGCAATGTTTTTGTTTGTTGGGTTTCGATGGTCAAATTATTGTCATGTGGTGAAATCGGATTTTAAAATTGTGTTGAGATAAGTATTACAATCGCACAAAAGACCTTGGAAGTTGTAGAAAGTGTTTAGGACTATCGATCGGGCATGTCTTTTTCTCGATTCTATTATTTTTTATCACGTCTTTCGGGAGACCAACGGTCTAGCCGATGCTCTAGCAAGGGAGAGAGTGACCCACGGGACTTTGTTCCAGGCAAGCATGTGAGTTGGGAGTTGGGAGTTGCGAGTTGCTGGGCGTGTTGCAAGGTGGGGTGTGTCTTGGTCGCGTGGGGTTTGACCCAGCATTGATTGGCTTTGTCAGGTGTTGTTTTCTTTCTAATGTTGGGTGTGCGACAATCATGCTCTTGATTTTTATTGTTGTTGGTTCGTTCTTTGTGAACGAGTTATATTCTTTTCTTTTATTCAGGTTAAAAAAGTTTTTAACGAAGTGCTTATTAACGTTTGTTATATGGATTTTTTTTCTTTCAATAAATTATATTACGTTTAATGATCAAAAAAATAAATAGTATAGTACTAATTAATTTTAGTTTAAATAATTTTTTTAAATAAATTTAAATGATTTTCTATAACAATATACAATACACAAATATATTTTTTCATCTTATATATATAATGACTCTTAATTTTATCAACTCGACTCGAAAAAATTGTAAATAAAGTTATATATAGTGGCTTAGCTATGTTGGGGCTCAAAGGGGCCATGACCCTGTTAAAAATTTTATACATTAGATAAATTTTGGTCTAAATGATTTATTAAATATTTAATCAGGACCGTTTCAGACATTTTCGAGACCCCAAACAAAAACTTAAAAATGAACCACTATAGAGCAAAAATATATTTATTATGAGTATGGTGTGGAGTTTGATTTTTGAACAATAAATACAAAAAATTGAAGATTATTGTATCATATATATATTTTTGTTCGATTTGAGAAGAAAAAGGAGAGAATTAAATTTGGAAAAAAATAATGTTTTGAAATTTGGAAAAGAGAATTAAAATTTAATATTAAATTAGTTTTTAGGAGTCCTAAGCTGGTTGGGGCTCTAACTAGTCACTCATGGTGCTCCCCATAATAGTAGACTATGGATAAGTTTAAATATTGGACAAATTAGGCATCGTCATCTGAATTTTGAGTTCAAATGCCTATTATACAGACACACAACATAGGAAGAAATATATGTGTACATTGTATATGTATATAGAAAACCTTTTAAATTGGAATTAATATGTACTATAACATTATAAATAATAACAATTATATTTGTACAGAAACTAAAAAATTTGACTCGAACGAAAAATTTAAAATAAAATTGAGTCGTAAAATAGGACCAGTAAACTCGAGTAACTCAAAGAATAAGGGATAAAGCTACTTTAAATTCCAAATTATACAAAGATTGGCATTGGCTGTATTGTATCTATCTATACTTTTATTTTGCAATCGAATTCGAATAATATCCTTAATGAATGAAACTATGCCCGCGGCTGTTTGGGAGCTTCCTCTGAAGTGTCGGGCATTTTTTTTTCCAGCCATATACTATAGATAAAAGCATTCAAGGAGAGTCTAAGTATAATTGCAAGCAAAGACTTGCCTTTGAATCTAGCAATAGCTCAGGCAAGCTCGCCGTTCCAATCCGAGATAGGTCTAGGTACATTACAGATTGCAAGATGTTCGACCAAATATTTTTAGAGAATGGACATTTAAAAAAAAAGATGGTTCCTTGACTCAGCATCGGAGCCATAAAGAAGGCAAGCATTTGCCACCGGAAGTTCCATTTCTGAAACTTTATCATACGTAGGAAGGCGATCAAGAATGATCATTCAGCTCACAATGGCGTGTTTGGGTATGTGAAAGGGGTAATAAAATTACCCTATGCCAAGTAACCTTAGTCTTCTTCTCACGGATCATCTCCCAATCTATCTAGGCTTGACCACAGATTAATTTTGGAAAAGAGAACAAAAAAACGCAGTTGGCCTTAGTTTCGGGAGCCGTTTCATAATCCAGCTGAAGTCAGGTTTGATCTTAATGTGCCAAAAGTCATCAATTTTCAAAATGTTTAAAGTTGTTTTTATTTAATTTATAACAATTTATTTTATAATATAAAATAAGTAATTTATATTTTTTAATTAAGTAGGGAGATGATTAAACTAAAGGTAATTATTATCATGTACAGGTAAAAAAATATTATCATATACAAGTAAAATCTAAAGTTCAGTGGGCTCAAACATTCACAGAGGTTTTAAGGTTTTGCTGTAACGTATCTTTGAAGTCCAACGTCATTATCATGTACAAGTAAAACCAGGCAATTTGTTCTGATTAAAAAACAAAAGGAGGCAATTTGAATATGGAAATATGCTCAAATCAAAAAGAACATTTCCTTTTTACATTTACATAAACCACACATAACAAACAACAAATAGTAATTAAGAATAAAAGAATAGGTTTGGTTAAGTAATACCTTTCTCCTATAATCAATTTCAACCTTTATATTATGTATGCACCCTAAACATGCTGTAAATGAATAATAAATAAATCCTATTGACTGGTTGCTGCAACTTTAGCACCATCATCACCTTGACCGGCAGCGGCAGGCGGCAGTGACCACCTCGGGCTTAATCTCTTCCAATTGCTGCAGAACCTGTTGAGCTTCTGGCCGTGCTGCAGGCGAGGGATCAACACAATGAAGAGCTAGTTCCATTGTGTTAAGCAACTCGTCATTTATGGTTGGTGTATCTCTCATGAGCTCCAAAAATCAAAGACTTCATTAGTCCATTCCTCTTTCACGATCGATGCCACCCACTGCGGTAAGTCCATGCCATTCATCGGCTCACCAGGGGATTTCCCTGTAAGAAGCTCGAGTATGATCACTCCAAGGCTGTACACATCTGTCTTTGTGCTGGCATTCTTTAGTTTCGAGAGCTTGGGTGCTCTGTACCCGAGTGTTCCTGCAGTGGCAATCACATTTGTGCTGGCAGCAGCGGTCATCAGCGGTGAGAGTCCGAAATCTGCAATGTGGGCGTTGTTTTGCTCGTCGAGTAGTATGTTGCTCGATGTGAGGTTTCCATGAATCATGTTCTCTTGTGTATGTAAGTAGTCCAATCCTCTTGTAACCCCAATTGCTACTTTCATCCTGGTTGGCCAGTCGATGACGATTTCTGGCCCTCGAGCTGCTGGAGACATTCGACATTGTTAGTCGCGGCAAAAGACATGTGTAGCGAATATAATAATTCTTGAGGTTAGTTGAATTGAATTTACTTACCATGGAGGAAAGATGCAAGATTTCCTTTAGGCATGTAATCAAATACAAGAAGCTTCTCTCCCTTGGGTCCCAAGTAATAAGCCCTGAGAGCAAGGAGGTTCGGATGGCGGATCTTTCCGAACGCAGCAGCCTCGGCCTCGAACTCCCGCAGTCCCTTTGTAGTTTTCTCCCTCAATCTCTTCACAGAAACTTGATTCCCATCTTCTAAAGTTGCCTTGTACGCTGTCCCGTAAGTGCTCTTCCCCATAATCTCAGCGGTGGCACACAATAGATCATCAGCTGTAAACACAAATGGACCGTCAATTTCCCACCCATTTTGCTGCCTGCTTCGACTTCAGTTCCGGCCATAGGAGCCCCCTTCTCAGTTTTTCCTATGGCATCCCCCATTTTACCACTCTTTTGCTTCAAACTATCCCTTTTATTCAATAAGCAGCAGAGCAAGATCAAGCATAATATCAACAAAATTGCTAGAAGTCCACCAACTGCTATGAGGATGATGTCATTGATACTAAGTTTTCTGTGATGACGACAATGCTGTGCCTCTGCCGGTGCCGGAGATATAGTTAAAGGGGCAGGAGAAGGACATATGGTTGATGTGCTATAGCCACATAGCTGAAGATTACCCACAAAAGAGCTTGAATTGAATTTTTTGGCAAGGAGAGACGGGACGGCACCAGATAGATTGTTGTAAGAAACATTGAAATCACTAAGATTGGTTAAGCCGGCAAGCGAATCCGGTATTTCACCGGAAAACTTATTCCCGGATAAATCCAATTGTTTGAGGCCAGAGATGTTGCCAATAGTTGATGGGATCTTGCCACTTAATCTATTATTTCCAATGTTCAAAGAAACAAGAGATGCTAGGCTGGAAAAGCTAAAAGGAAATGTCCCATTGATAGAATTGTTTGATAAATCTAGTAACTGGAGCTTTGAAAGTGTCCCTATTTCACCAGGAATGGCCCCTGAAATCTGGTTATGGCTCAAAGAAACCTGTTGTAATAAACTCAACTTGCTCAAAGAAACTGGAACTGTTCCAGTGAGGAAATTATGATCAAGCGACAAGACCTGAAGTTGGTAAGAAATGTTTCCTGCTCCAACCCAAGTATCAGGGACAGAACCACAAAGATTGTTATGCTGCAAAGCAAGAATGGTGAGTGAAGGTAACCGAGTGAGACCAACCGGGATGGAACCCGAAGCTCAAATTAAGTCTAAACAACCTAGTCGAGTTAACAAGACTAGGAGGAATGTGACCGGTGAGTAAGTTATTGCTAAGGTCAAGAGTCTGAAGAGAGTGACAATTACCAATCGAAAGAGGGACGGCACCCGAAAGCCGGTTGTTGAAGAGATAGACCCCTCGGAGATACGGCAGAAACCCAAGAGACCGAGGGAGCGGACCTCCGAGAACATTATCGTGGAGACTAAGCTTTTTAAGAGCTCGAAGCTGACCGATCTTTTCGGAAATTCGACCACCTAGTCCCCTCCATGGAAGCTGGATAGCAACGACATGTCCCTTAACACACTTGATTCCTGCCCAGGCACCATAGCAAGCTCCATAGCCGGTGTCGTTCTAGGTGCGGAGGAATCCTTTCGAGTCGACGAGCTCGTGTTCGATGGCTCGAAGAGCTTGATAATCTGCTTGGGTCACATTAACACCGTCCCAGCGGTGCTGGGGTGAGGCTGAAACAAGGGAATGAGATGAAAAGGGTAGCAGAAACAGACACAAGTAGGCCAAGAGAAAGGGTGTACTTTCCATGAAAATGTTGCCTTATCCCCTTGCAGAATAGATAGATTGTAAAAGAAACAGAGGGGGAAAGAAAAAGGGGGAAATGGGTTTAATAATTCTGGTGTTGGAGGGGGTTGATGAGAGGACAAAGACAGTGGAAATGGATTGGACTGGGTCTTCTTCTTCTTCTTCAGATATGATCAAAAAATCAAGAATTACATCTGGCGGCACCTGCAAAACGATGACTAGTGTGTCATGTTCCAAAGCAAATCATGAATCTGTCGTATCACGCATATCATCATATGTACATTGTTTGCATCAATTCCAAGAATATATATTTCTGACCTCTTTCTCTAGGTTTTTACCTTACCCGTTTTCTCTTAAATCTCTCGTCTATAATTTTATTTTTTTCTTAAGAATTTGATTCGCTCATTATTTTTTTACTCCGTAAAGCGTCTCATTAAAATAGAAATATAGAAATTTAAGAAGGTTTCCTAAATTTTTGTATGCTAATTTCTATAAAAATGTATTTTTTTACACTATTGTAAAAGACTTAAAGCAGATTTATTATTATTTTTTTCTCTTTTTAGTGTATTGTATTATCTTTCACGATGATTAATAAAAGTAACTCTAACTGAAAATCAACTCGAACTAAAAGCAACCCGGATTTAATTTGTTCAAATATATATGTTTTATTCTCCTTTTGTATTATATTACTAATTAACAACTACTTTTAGTAATAGTTTAATGATTTAATAACATTTTTCTTTTTTAAAAGATCATATTCTTAAATTGACCCGACTAGAAAAAGTAACTAATCTGATATTAACCCGACCCAAAAAGTAATCGATTTAATACTGTCTGAACTGAAAATTCAACTGATTTGATATTGACCCAACTTAAAAATCAATCGATCCGATATTGATCCAACTCGAAATAATATAAACCTGAACTAAATCTGAATCACCCAGTCCGACTAAAACTAAACCTAAACAAAAAATAATCAAAACTGAAAATCAACTTGACGTTAAATAACCCGAGCCGATTGTCACCTCTATACGCTTTTTTTGTCAGTTTTGTTGATTTATTCACTTAATTTATATCAGATTATATCATATTTCTGATGTGACCGAAAAATATTTTATATAAATAATGTTTTATTTAAATTTATTCATTGAATAACTATAAATAAAATAACAAATAACCTATATATAATTTTATTAATCAAAAAAATGTATTTAATTCTTGATTAAAAAAATCAATATTATCACATGTTGTATGAGTTTAAATCTTGACATTTACCTTTAAAATATTAAAGCTTATTTAATAAAAAATATATGTTGTATAGTATAATATTATATGGTATAGTATAATCAACCTGTCCAATTGAGAAAAGTCAACTGGATTATCCATTATTATAGAGTCAAAATACGAATTTAACCAATATAACTTCATGACTTTACTTTTTTACTATAATAAATAATAATAATTTTGATAAATACCATTAATTTTTTGAATAGTCTAAATATGATTACAATGTAATATCTATTCATACATATTCTAAACTTTTTGACAATGTACATATATACATTTTGTAAACAAAACGATTTGAACATCTATCTCTTAAGATAAACATCATCCGTTTTTTCCACTAAAACACTTGTTAGTTCAAATATCATCGCATTAAAAACCAATCACATAAGTAAATGTCACGTTAACAAGTTAACGTTGACCATGTTAATAAATTAAACAGAATAAATTAAATAAACCTTTTTGCTTTTTATGAAATCTATTACAATCGCTAAATGAATAGTTTTCTATTGAAATATTAAATAATGACCGAATTCGTATTTTTGCTTTAGATTGATTTAAAGTTTTATTAGTATTGTTATTATTACTATTATTATTGATGTTCAATGCGTATAAAGTTTATTTAAAATTTAATATAAAACAGTTAACAGCCTCTGTAATAAGGGGTTAAAGGCTTTTATTGATATATTTCTTATCTTAGATTGTAGGTTCTAGATCTATTAAAAACAAATTTTTTCTTTTCTCTTTTTTAAGTAAGAATTGTTTAAAAGAAATCACCCCTAATAAATAAAAAGATTTAAGCAATTAAAAATATTTGATCTCACATCCCCGTATATTATATCAACGATAATATCAATCGACCGATCCCTATAAAATTAAATCTTAAAATTTAGAATAAGTGATCCGAGTATCAAACTTAATTTATTGATTTTTTTGAATTAATAGTGATTTGATTGCTCTTTTCATGTCAAGCATAATTATATTCATCTTTTCCTGAGATGATTTCGTATATGTAATAGTAACTATTATAAAATTTATATTGGGGGTGTTTGGCAATCCATTTATAGCTGGTAGCTGATTGCAGTAGTTAGTTTGATCAGTTGATTTAAAAAATTAATTTGATTAATTGTTTATATAAAATGTTTGGTAAAACTTAGCTGATATGGGTAAAATAACAAATAAGGGTATGATACATTTAGTTGTTAATTATATATATGTTTTATAATACTTTCATGTTTATTGGAGTGAAATTACTCGAATAAAATACTTTTGACAAGGAATTAAAAAATCTCAAAAGAAAATTAGTGAATACTTTTGAAAATTTTGATTATATTTTGAGATCCACTAATTGGCCTAGTGGCTAAGGATGCTCATCTTGCCCCATCTTATATGTAACACCCTAATCTCGAATACGAAATACTCGAAGATCAAGGTGCTACATCGGGTCACCAGAGCAACCCAACAAAAATTTTAAAACATGAAAATACATTTTAATATAAAAAATATCATTAAGTATTTATACTAAAATCATAACAAAAGTAGTTATACAAAATATATAGAGCTCCAATATCATTGTATATCAAAATAGTAAAAAATACCCAAAACGATAATTGAGTTACAAACCTACAAAATATAAGTAAGGCTTCTAGGAATACAATGCCCACTACACATAAGGTATTATACTCTATGATAGGGATGCTGGAAGTCCTTCGTTGATGATGCTTCATGTTTGCTTAGCCAATCTAGTCCTAACACTAGATCAAATTCATAAGAAGGCATGACATAAAGGTCCATAGGAAAATGTACATTTCGAATTCTTATAGGACATTGCTTGCAAAAGAAGTTAATGGGCATATTTCCTCCTATAGGGTTCGAAACTACAAGGCTAGTTTTAACAAGTTCGGGTTTTAAGTTTAACTTAGCAATCAAGGAAGAACATATAAAAGAGTAGGTAGATCCTGAATCAATCAAAGCATATGCAGCACTTGAATTTAATTCAACAGTACCTGCGATAACATCGGGTGCTTCTTCTTCCTCTTTCCCACGAATGTGGTAGATTTGAGCAAGGGCTCAGGATTCTTGGTGTGTAGGTGCCGAATGTTGGCATCTACCCTTGCTTTGATTTCCGGATTGAGCTTGTCTCGGGCCCTTGTTTCGATTAAATTGAGCTGAACTAGCATTTACAAGTGTTCGAGATAGAACCTTGTTAGGATTATGAGGGCAACCTCGGATATAATGATCGAAGGCTCCACATAAGAAACACAAGTTTTGTTGAGTTCTGCATTGCCCGGTGTGGTGCTTCTGACAGAACTTGCAAGTAGGATATTGAACAGCTTTGCTAGAATTCCCCGTACTATCAACAGAGATGATCGGGGCTGAAGACTTGATTACCGATTGAGTTTCGGTATGTAATTGCTCTCCTGAACATGAATGTAATTTGAGGAGTGGTCTTTGGAGTGTTTAGCTTTCTTTGACAACCAATGAGGCTTGTCGTCATTTCTGGATCGTTTATCCTTTTAGGAGTCACCACTCTTACGTTTCTCAGAGGCCTTCATCTTTGCCTCAGTTGCAATAACCCAGTTTACTAAATTCTGGAAGTCAGTGATACTCAGGGCAGTGAAGATTGAACTCAGTTCATCATTCAATCCATCGATGAACATCCGACGTTTATCAGCTTCGGTCTTGATGTATTTCGACCCGTATTTGCAATACTTGCAGAAGTCACTCATGTATTGTTCAATGGGTCAGCCACATTGCTTGAGGTACAAGAAATATTCCCGGCGCTCGAACAGGTACTGTTCACTGATGTATTTCTTCCTGAATTTCTTGAGGAAAAATTTCAAGGTTACGGCTTCAGCAGGAGCAGTCAAGGTAGTGGTTTCCCACCAGCTTAAAGCTTCATCTGCCAATAGGGCTATGGCACATTCGAGTTTGTGCTCATCGGGACAATGTAGTTGTTTAGTCAAGATTCGAGTAGTGGCCTCTAACGAATACTCAGCTACTTAAGGATTAGCTTCATCGTGCCAGTGAAAGTATAGGCCCGGTGTTGAGTCAGCTTGTCAATCGGGGCTCTACTTGGCACAACAACAGGAGGAGCAATAGGATGATCTTGTTTTAAGGCAGTTACTAGATGATTAAACAACTCTTTCATACTTAGAAGACATTATTGCTGAACATGATTGATAGAATGAGCTTCCTGTTGAGCAGCAGCTTGAGCTCGGGTTTGAGCTTGTTGTTGTAGAGAATTATGTTCCATCCTCACACTGTCTCCTTCATTCGAGGAGCCTTCAGGACTTTCATTATCCCGACCAAGTCTTGTTTCAGACATTCTACGTTCAAAGAGAACAATTAGGGGTTCGATTTAATAAGCAAGACACAAGCTATTCAATACAAGTCTCCTAGGTGGCACAATTATCCTATATGATGCATGATAGCCCAGTTTAGTCCTAGAATCGACTAAACCTAAAGTTCTGATTACCAATTAAAATGCAACACCCGTTACCCAGGCTAGTAGGAACGCGGCTCGGGAGCGTTACTTAACAAGCAAGCAATGGCTATGCAAGAAACAAAGCATTCAAACACAATACAAGCAATGAACAAGGCAAGCCAGACAACTTTCTTATCATACAAGCATCTTCACATTTGATTTCAAATCATCCAAAGTATTCGAACAAGCCCAAGGCAACCAATCATATATTACTTATCGTGCAAGTAACTTACATTTCGAATCTTACATCAATCTAAGTCATTCGAATAGGTCACTAAATTGTTTCCTTTTTATACTTACATTATATGTTACTACATTACCAATTCAAATTACTTCATTGTTCCCTAGCTTAGGTTCAAATATCTCTAGATGTAACATGCTTCCATTTTATTCCTACACTTACTAAGCATAATTATCTAACATTCAATAGCGTGTAACTAGTTTCATTCAAACTTATTTCCATACCTAACCATCCGGCCATTTATACAAAACATACATAACATATACATCAAGGCATACACACACACACACCATTCGGCAATCACCTAAACACACACTAGACTATTCGAATAGAAGGCAAGCAATGTGGTTTGGTTATACTATGTTCAATTCAAGCAAGACATGTACTCAATCAAAGCATTCAAATGGTACTTATAACTAGATCATTCCATTTAAGTCATCATATGCGTAGCAACAAACATTCATTACATGTTATCTAAGTTTATTACATACTTGATACTAAATACATAACAAGGTAGGCCCATCAAGATCAATACATACAAGTTTCAAGATGCATGTCAAGCTAACTATGTACAATCTAGTGCCACCATTCTAGGAGATATACAAAACAAGTATAGAATCATACTTTAACTATGCTTGTGTGACTTGCTTATAGCTCAAGGAATAAAGCTTCAAGATCAAGCAACAATTGAATCCTTTAACCTGTAATTGGGAAGAACAAAAACGAGAGTGATAAGTACAAGAATGTACTTAGTGAGGTAGTACTAAGTACAAGAATGTACTTAGTGAGGTAGTACTAAGTCTAACCAACTGTTATTTCAAGTTTTATGTCTTTTAATCAAGTATAGACCTAGTTAAGGCTTTCAAGCATTAGAGTGATCTTAGCTAGGCTTTCAAGCATTAGAGTGATCTTAGCTAGGCTTTCAAGCATCAAGGTTATCCTATCTAAGGATATCAAGCATTCGGCCAACAAGTACAAGCAACAAGAATTCATACTTCATGAATCAAGCACACATGCTTGCAAAACAAGAAATCAAGGAGTCATGCTTTCAAGTCAAGTAACATACAAGTTCATGGCATTCAAGACAAGTAACATATGATGTAGGATTGTTATATCAATTGTTATTCATTAAACAACCCTCTTGGTACTTAGTTTGTATAGGTAATTGAGTCTCCAACCAATTGTCGCCACAAGATGCACCGTAGTGCTGTTCAACCCTCCTACTGTCGCCAAAGACCACATACGTACCCTTCGTCTGTCGCCAAATAGGGGTCTTAGCCCTGAACCGTAGTCCACCCTTACACAATGAGCTCTAGACTCAAAGGCATGCCCTTCTACCTAGTCCAACTAGCTACCAAGGTTGTTCGATTTACCATTTAATCAAGTGTTTCAAGATCAAGATCATGTCAAGCAAGTTCATTTCATATTAGGCCCTTAGGCCATTGAGCCATAGCTCACATGTCAAGTAGTTTTCATGTTTCATTTCATCAAGATGAGATGATATCTCAAGCATGTTCTTTAGCATTCAATCACAAGTATCATGCCACATACAAGCACCAATATACCATACAAACATGCTTAGCATTCGAATTGGTCATGTAAATAAGGATAAGATCAAGTTTCATGTATTTCTTTAGTCATCATTCCCTTATTAGGTCAAGTTCATGATTATATTCATTTAACATGTCAAGAATGTAACAAGAATACATTGGTTAGGACCTAGTCCTAACCCTAGAGGTAACTACACTCACAATACTCCAAGCTAGCTAGTCTTGGATCCACACTCCTTTGTTATTGGCTTTAGATTGTTCCAATCTTTCCTCTTCCACCAAGTTCAATCCTGGTTCTAACACATTACAAGCAAACACATATCAAGACAAGTTCACAAAGTCATTCAATTCAAGACAAGGTCATTAAATCAAGCAATGCTACAAGCATATAACATTCACATATTGGGCAGCATGCTCATATGCATTTTCCATTACACTTAACTACAGTTTTATAAATTCTAGTTCATGTAACAAGGCATAATCAATGGCCTAAAACTGTTTATAAAACAGTTTACAAAATGCCACAAAATAGTGTGCATTTGCCTATACAGCTGCTGCCAGCCAGCTTGCACTCTAGTCACTAAATCATGCATAACTTTCATTCCGTACGTAGGAATTTCAATTGGTTTACACCGTTGGAAAGCTAACAAAATTGTATTTATGACCATATAAGGCTTGCATTTTAGTTCTTTGCCAATTAATGCAGTTTTTAACTTAAAGACAGGGCATCTTGCTATACTGGACAGTTTGCACTGTCCCTAGTGTTTCTTCTCTACATTTCAGTATACAACCCAGAGTTCAGTTCTGTTTTCTCCTAGTGAATTTAAACATACCAAGGTGTTGTCCATAAAAATTTCAGCCTTAAATTCATTATACACAATTTATAGTAATTTTTCAAAGTCACTGCCCAGAACAGAGCATTCTTGGGAGATTACACTAGGTTGGATTTCTAGCTTCTTAACTCATTTTAGCAAGGTCCTAACATGGCAATTACATTAATGTTCATGTTCATGTTCATACATGTCTAGGTCATCATAATTCACCTAGCAATGTTCTTAAAACAGGGCATAATCATTTTGAACCTAGTATGATATATTTGATCAACTTTACACTCTCAATTCGTCAACTAGGCAGTCCATTACCTAGTTTAACTAGTTCAATTAGGTGTAGTCATATTTCCAGCAACATATGTATTCTATTCAATCTTCTTTTTACCTAGCAACATGATCAAAATAGGGTTCTATATTCATTTAACATGTTTACACAATTTCTCAATCAAAACAGCCCCTAATCAAGACTGTTTTCAAGTATGTTCATATACCTCAAATTTCCAGCAACTATACATATATCCTATATCAAATTGGTTACTAGAAATCAAGATTTCAAGTTTACATTGAAGCTAGCATGTCCCTAATATGTATAACATTCATCCAATTTCATCAAGACAACAAGAACATCATCATTTGCATATTCAAACAATCTATAACAAGTTAGAATCAAGTATTATACCTTCTCCAAGCTAAATTTGATCAATGGATGAATCAAGAAGCTTGAATTGAATTGAAGGTGTTTGCATACAAATTTCTCTCCTTTTTCTCTCTCTAGAATCGGCCAAGAGAATGTATGATGGGATGAAGATGACATATTTCTTTGTTCATCTAACTCAAGCTACCGTGAGTCATCCCTTGCTTTGGCACATGTTCTCTTCATTTGAGAACATGTGTTAAGGCCCTCAAACTTAATCCCTATTGCATGCAAACTATAATGTTTTGTACGTTCACATTTTCATCCTTTCATTTATGCCTCCTAGTTTTAATTTCAATTCAATTTGGTTCAATTTCACTTGTTAGATTTTATGGCCAATGTTCATTCTTCTTTTAAATTGATCAACTTATGAATTCAATTAGCCTATAGTTTAGATTGTAGTAACATTTATAGGCCAATTTTAGGGTACTACAGTCAGCCACACCTGTTTTTGTCCCATGCACACTTCTGGTGACCATTCCCCCACAAGTTCGGACCACCTATCCGACTCTTTCTAGCAAGAGTCTCTTTGCAATCTTTTTCATTTGTAAACATCAACAAGATGGCCGATCCCGCAATTCGCATAATTGACGAGCCAACAAAATTTGCCTCATTCAATTCCCACGCCAAATCTGCGATTCCAATTGATTGCCTACACCAACTGACTGCATAATTCCTAAAAACATCTAATTTGACAATATATATCACCCCTTTAATCATTCTTCTTTTAATTGATGGTGTTGTCAATATTTACCCTTTATATTTTGTCGAACCTTCTCCCTCGTTTTTCACCACAACACACTTATTTTTCCTCACCCAAACTGATTCTTTTTCACCATCATTTATTTGGTACCTCTCGAGGATCAGGAACTGCCATTCTAACCCTTCTTAGGGGATACCATTCACAAACGCAAAGTTTATGACTGACTGATATTGCACACCATCATTTAGCTATTGTATTTCTTTTTCTCGTTGCTGAACTCAATTCTAATCTTCGACCAATAAATCTGCCGTTCATGTAATCGTTCCTCGAGTCTCTGCACATCTCTCTCTGTGTGCATCCGTACAAACTCAAATCTGATCTTATCTCTTGCCCGTTTTTTCGAAATAAACACATCTACAACATGCTCATGTCTGTTAAACGCTTGCCAAAGACCCTACCAAATACAATTTTTTAAAAATATGTAACAAATAGGCTCCAGCACCGCCGCCATCAGCTTCCTACTAATAGTTTGTTTCCTCTCTTGTTATCATTTTAGTTGTTTTTAACACTTTTTAATCAAGTTTTGTACACGTACAATAAATACTTTCGGAATTATCTTTTTTACATGTGAGAATTTGAGTGGACCACATCCTATTTTTAAAAGGAAACAGTTAAAGCTAGCTTATTATTTTCAACTACTTCTTAATTTCTAACTTACTAAATAATTTTAGTAAAAAATAAATACTGTTCATTCTAAAAAATTTAAATTCAATCGAAAACTCAATCATTTTATCTATAAAAATCGTATCTTGTCAAAAGAATAAAAAATAAAAAAAAAACTTTATCTTAATTTTAACCGAAACATCATACAATTTGATTTTAAATTAATATGACAATTAAAGCATGAATCACAAAATTTTAACTTTTAGTTTTAAATTTTTAATTGAGATTTTAAAGATTAAAGATTCTTTTTAACAACTTTTAATGAATAGAAAGGAAGAAAAGAAGTAAAATAATTTGATAATATTTTATATAGAGAAACTACCAAACAACAAAAAAAAAAGTACAATCAACAATCGAAAGCTGAAACTTTTTGACACACCACTATTTCTCACTGTTAGAATTGTCGGACAAGTCGTGAATTTAACCTTTTATGATGATTATCAATTCTTTTAAAAAAAAATAACAATTTTCAACACCAATGACCGATAAAATTAAATTAAAGTTCATTAACTTATACTACAAATTTTAAAAGTGCAGTGACCAAATAAAAAAATATAAAAACGCAGTTACCCTAAATCTAATTGTTAGAATTTATAAAATTGAGTTTAAATTTAATTATTAATGTCTTCCAATGTGAAGATAAAATTAATATTATATAAGGATGTTTATCCCATACAATTATTTATAACTTAGTTATATATATTATATAGATTAGTTCAAGTATTTCATTCTTTTAGTATAAGATTAGTTCAAGCAATTCATTGTTTTAATATTAAGATTAGTTCAAGCAACTCATTCTTCTCATAATTAAACTATACCTTAATTAATCCCAAATTCCCAGGCGAAGGCCTTTCAGGGTGTCCACACTGCATGTAAAATAGATTTATCATGAGATGTTTAACAAAATATACCTTCTCCATTTCATCCCCATGGGCTCAAAATTTAGCTGACATGAATGTTTGTCAATCTTGCAACTGAGAAACGACTATGTACCTAATCCCCCATATATGTTTATGGCTTCAAAACAATAGCTGACAGAAAGCACCTTTTGCCCACAGCCTTGCTGCTTTTCACTTGCCAAACTCCACCCACTTCGAAACATTCTACCTGCAAACGTTTTCCACGAATTAGAATTCAACTGTGGATAGTAAGTAATCGGTTCACCTATAGGATGAAAATGAATCCCTGAGACATACCGAATCTACAATGTCTTCACCAGCTCTCAGGCCTCCAATAACGTAAATCGATCCTTCGAAAACAGCAGCAGCTGCATATCCCCTCGCCTGGTTCATTGGTTCCCCACTCATCCATGATCCCATGCGTGGGTCGAATATTTCAACACTTGGAACCATTTCAGTACCGTCAAAACCACCAATAGCATATCTATAAAAGGAACACATACTTGCTAAATACATTGTTTTCACTTCTGCTTTTTCAGTAATAGGTATGCATTCGATAGAGGAATATCATGTACATTACGTGAATCGAGAAGCAGAGTAGTTAACACCACAAGTGCTCTTCAGGAAAGGGAAAATCTTACTTTCAAGGCACAAAAGGCATAGCTCTGGACATGTAATCTCCAGAAGCATTGTGTTGGACATACACAACATGCCCCAGCCCCATCAACTAGAGCAGATCTAAAACTCACAAATGTATCTATATAATGTCAATAAATAATTGAAAAAACAGCTTACAGTTTTTCATTAAAAACGACCAGTGAATGGCAGCCCCTCTTTGTGCTCATGCCTGCAATTTTGGTCCACGAATGTTCTCTGGGATCAAATCTTTCCGCAGACCTGACAAAGTTGGAATTTCAGTCAACTGCCAATTAGCGTGGCTAGGGTGAATGAACAACAAATTAGTTCATTACTATACTTCAAGAATGAAGCACGTGTGCATGCTAAATATAATAACAGCAAATGCAGAAAACCTATAAGGAAAATGACCTCATAACTTACTTCAGGTAATCACTCCCATCATATCCACCGGTAGCATAAATTGCACCATTAAGTTCCACAGCTGCAAGAGCAAATCGCTGCAAAATCAATTTCGGTTTAAAATTTAACAATAATAACTTGAAACAAGACACATAATTCAAATTTCAACAGTGCTCAAAGCATGAATGCTATATAATATACAATGAACAGATAGACACAAGGAGCATAAAATCCAAATAGAGTCAAAATCTCGAAGAAAAGTGTCTCCTTGCGTCCTTAAGTTACTTGTGTTTTAAACTAATTGTTAACCATATTTACTAATTTAAATTGAAGATAATAATAGAAATTAAAGGGCATCCTTCTCCAGAAATTGAACTTTTGTAGTTTGTTTTATACACTTTCAGTTATTATCGCCTACTGGAAAGAAATCCTTAAAATAAATATCTGATACCTCTCTCAATAGCAGAACCAGAGTATCTGTTTTCTCAAAGCCAGGAAAATGTGAAAAGCCAATGTTTTACAATAAGCAAAAGGGAAAGTCAACCATTGCATTCACCTTTTGGAGCATTGAGCGCGTGTTGATCCATCGTCCAACATTTAAGTCAAGCATCTCAACATCTGAAAAGCATTGAATCCCATTACCGCCACCAATGGCAAATATTTTTCCATCCAATGCAGCTCCAGCTAAGCTTCCCTTTGGCTGCTTTAGGGAAGGGCCAGGGGTCCACCGATTACTTGATGGGTTGTATGATTCAACTAGACAAAAACATAAAAGAAACATGAGACTTAAATAAAATTTCCTTAAAAGAACAAACAGGGCTCTAGGACTAGCTAATACCTGTATCATACCATGAAAAACCATCACCACCACCAAAGACAAAGAACTCGCCATGCAACTGTACAACTGAAGTATATGAACGCACAGAACTCATTGGCTGAACAGATTTTATCACATCATGAGATGGGAAATAAGAATCCAGTGCTGATGACCATAATACACCATTGTATCCTCCCACCAAAAATATTGACTTAGTAGGATCCAGTTGCAGCTCCTCAGAGGGCTCAATTTCCTTTAGATAAACATGCTCCACTGAATGATCGGACAAAGATTCCAACATCAGGCAACGTTCTTTTAACCGTTGAATTTCCATTTCCACTCCAACCTGAATATCAAGATTATAGGTATTATGAATTGCACAAATAAACAAGCTCTACAAGCACATTGTTCTGCTACTATTACAGATACAAAGCAAATGTAATTTAGAGGATGAAAAACAAAAACATAAGGATACAGGTGAACTGATAAGTCCACCGATTACTTGATGGGTTGTATGATTCAACTAGACAAAAACATAAAAGAAACATGAGACTTAAATAAAATTTCCTTAAAAGAACAAACAGGGCTCTAGGACTAGCTAATACCTGTATCATACCATGAAAAACCATCACCACCACCAAAGACAAAGAACTCGCCATGCAACTGTACAACTGAAGTATATGAACGCACAGAACTCATTGGCTGAACAGATTTTATCACATCATGAGATGGGAAATAAGAATCCAGTGCTGATGACCATAATACACCATTGTATCCTCCCACCAAAAATATTGACTTAGTAGGATCCAGTTGCAGCTCCTCAGAGGGCTCAATTTCCTTTAGATAAACATGCTCCACTGAATGATCGGACAAAGATTCCAACATCAGGCAACGTTCTTTTAACCGTTGAATTTCCATTTCCACTCCAACCTGAATATCAAGATTATAGGTATTATGAATTGCACAAATAAACAAGCTCTACAAGCACATTGTTCTGCTACTATTACAGATACAAAGCAAATGTAATTTAGAGGATGAAAAACAAAAACATAAGGATACAGGTGAACTGATAAAAAAAGGTACAGGTGAAAGAAACTGTCATAAAGGCCATAATTTTGGATTAATTTTACCATAATATTAATTGGAAGAAATGGAACATCAGAGTTTCAATCAGTATTACACAAAATGCAATAAATAAACACCTACAATAGCAGCAAAAATTAGTGCAATAATATAAAAATCCCAGAGCCAGAGTAATAAGAAGGATTTTTAAAGACAATGGTTGCTCTTTTCGTTGTTTAATATTATAGCATTAATTTTGCGATAAGGAAAGAGAGAAAGGGGGATCTGGAGAAATCTGCACCAGTTTTTGCTCCATTTGAATCATCTTCTCACATTGTTCTGCTTTAAATGTCCTCAGCTCTTCCATCCCTTGAATCAACTAGAAAAGGAAAGATAAATAGATGAGATCAGAACTTTTCCTTTATTTTTTCTCCAATGGAAGTAAAAAACCAAATCTAACCCTTCCCGCTTCTCTATAAACATATTTGAATAATAGAGCTTCCAAGTCACCTGAGCTATACTGGATTGACAACAAGATGATGAACAGGCACCATTTTCCTTCTGCGCTAAATCCATTTGCTCCCTCGAGAAAGCCCTATCTTCAAAGTGTGCCTCTTTCATAACCATGGAATCTTCAACATTATCCATCAAAGAAACATCTTGATCTTTACGTTTTTGAGCCAGTTCTTGCAGTTTAATCAACATAAGGTCTTTCTCGTCTTGGGTTGTTGTCTTTGCATCTACATTAGTTTCCAGTGGATCAAAAGGAGAGAAATCAGTGGTATCTGATTTTCCACTTGACTGACTAAAATGCTCAACCTCTGAAGCTGTGAGCTTACATCTATCGTCTGCTACTTTTATTTCATCATAGAAAACATCTTTATCCCAATTTCCACTTGTGTGATTAGCATGCTCAACCGCAGGAGCAAGTGGCCTAAACCCTTCATCTTCCATCTTTGTACCAGATGAAGGAAGAGGCTGGAAAATATTTGTCCACTTTGCCGAATTGTGAGGCAGATAAGTGCTTGGAGAAACTGATAGAGATGCCAATAAGGACATCAATTTACTTGTTTGAACATGGTCTAGCTCAAACCAGAAATGACTACGACTGTAGTAATTGTCTGCAATAATAGGTTTAAATTGATCTTCAAGCAAGGGTCGGCACTGCTGTCGAACGCGAATCTGAACCTTAAATCAGGAAAAAATCAGCAATATATGGAAAATAAAATAAAGTAAAACAATAGACCAAACATGAAGGCACTTCATAGAAATATACTTGTGCAGGATATTGTGTTTTCACAGAACCATCAGTAGTCCATCCATAGGGGTTAATGTTCATCTGACCATGGCTAGCAGCCTCAAAGATTCCATGTAGTTTTCGATCACTATAGTTGAACAGAAATAATGGCAATCCTGGATCAATGTTCTTCACGTACGAGATGTGTGGAGCAGGTAATCCTGATAGAACAAAATCAACAATTACCATGGCACTAAAGAAGTTTCTTTGAGAAAGCACAAAGAAAAAGAACAATGTAAGAAATAATAATCTGAGTGAACTTTCCTAATAAAAAAGGAACTCATCCAATAGGATTGAGAAGTGAAAAGGAAATGGTAACTGAAAAACAAGTGCTGGAAAAAAGCAGCTGAATTGAAATGACATACCAAAAAGTTGTTTGAATAGACACTCTTTGTAGGTGGCATTCTTGCACCCGAATATGACACCACCAAGCTGATTCTTCCTCAAATTTCTGGAAACCACAAACGAGTTGGATGCATTTGGGATAAATGGTGCATTTCCATTAGCTATGAAAGTTTGTTGTGCACTTCCCGCCACCATTCTGTGATCCATATATGAATTAGAAAAGACAGCCTTTTTATCAAGGATTATCAACTGTTCATATCAAACATATAAAAAAATATAAACTTGATTGTATCCTAATCTGACTGTCACTAGTGCAAAACAGTAAGCAAGGTTCACGATATAACCATATTTTATAAATGCCGAGTTCATGGATAAGACAATGTAAGGAACAATTAACCTCAAGTAATCGGAGAAAATGAATTTAAGAAACCATTTTTAGTCACCATACCATGTGGGGGTGTATAATCTATCGATTTTCGTTCTAAGAGACAACAGAAAAATTCAGTATATGATGTATTACTGGCAGTATAAGAAACACAAAAACCTAAAGAAAACAGCCACAATGAATTCAAGAAACAATTCTTATTCGCCAGAACGAAAAATCATCAAATTCGTTTCTTGAAGTTTAGGCCGAGAAACAACATCAAAGTCATATCGTGATCCGACTCATTGGCCAACTAATCAGGATCGGTTTTGCAAAGGCCCAATATGGGGTGCCCCTCCAAACCTAGTTTTCTCCATTCACAAGTCAAAAATCAAATACCGAAAAGTCCCTAGGGCCTCACCCCACTAGTCACAATGAGTTCATATTGTGATCCAACTGGTTGTTGGTATATTAAGATGTATTATTGACTTCATAAGATAACACAAAAGCCTCTATAAAACAGCCATAATGAGTTCAAGACACAATTGTTGATCAATACAATGGAAAAAAGAAACAGTAAAACTCCTGAAATTTAGACATCTGCAAGTTCATTAAGCAACGGAAGATGATCATTTTATTATTGACAAACTAAAAGTGCAGTAAACCGGTGGCAGAGCGTTAATAAAGCAATCAAGGGAATACATTATTTAATCTGAGCGATTAACAAAACCCTAAACGTGTATTTAAAACACGGGGGTGACGGAATTCAGGGAAATCGAGTAAAGAGTAACAAACATAACAATATTCAAAACATAATGAACAGAAGCGTAATCCAGTAAATGCAGAAGAACGGGTAAATGATAAATAAGAAAGAACTAATGGAGAAAAAGCAAAAAGAAGATCAATTCCATGGTGATAATCAAACCGATAAATCCAAAAGAATTATTACATTGGGAGAAACGCTGAAGGAAATCACAGAGAGGATCGTACAGTAGTTGGAATTTGGTTTGATTTGCACTTTGAAGTGAAAAGAGAAAAAACTTGCTCGAGAAGGACTGTAACTCGTTGGCTCACTCGCTGGCTCACTCAGAGTCACACGAAGCGCGAAAGTGAAAACAATAAAATGGCTGTTCTTCTATTGTGGTATCGCTTGCTTTTTGTAACAAACTAAATACGAAGTGGCCATCACTTTTTAAACCTTGGAGTTGAGAGTAATTGAAAAAGACTAGAATGTTGGAGAAAGTTCTTCTATTCTCCAATTTCTTACTATTATTGGGTATTTTACCTAGATAATGTTCTGTATTTTTTTATTTTATAAATAAGAATGTTGTAAAATTGTTTAGTGAAATATTATGATTTCTATAATAATATTAGAACTCGTCAGTAGGTGTATACGACTTTCTAATGACATTTTAAAATTTGAACGACTTCAGTTTAAGTTTTTTTTTTGTTATAAACATCAGCGGTGCATATTATGAAGAAAAAATTATCTTTTTTTTCGACGATCTTTATGTCTCTTTCAACTCGATATCATGCATGTAATTAATTAAGTAATCACCAATCAACCAACTACTTGGAACTATGAATTTTGATCGATCCCCTATTACTAGTGCATCCGCAAGCCCATTTATTTTTTGATATATATGATTAAGAGTGTGTTTAAAATTTTTTTCCAACAGTCGTTGGAGCGCCAACCAGAGAAACAATGTCGAATAGGTATGAACAATGTGCTGAACGAGTGTTTTCTCGCTTGATTAACACTCAAACGACCATTTCACCACAACTGAATAAATCAACTTCTCTTAGAACGAGCGTTAAAGGCCAACAGACATTTTAAAATTCTTGATGAACGGAACCTAAAATACACAAAAGATAATCAAGAGTAAGCCATGTCAATATCTTAAAAAATTGCAATAAAAAAAACCAAGGCCGTTTCTCTCTATTTAACACTAATGTTACTGTCATTGTCGAATTGGATTCAATTATAAATGAATATATCTCATTTCACTTTGATCTGATTAACACTCGCAACGCAAATTATATCAATTTTAACTTCGCGCAATTAAAATCTATCATCCACAAAGGTCGAGAAAATAACGCTAAGACGTGACCATTAGAATCTCGAAGCATCCTCCACAATCTATCAGACCAGGTTTACCCCTTGAGGATAGGTCAACATTAAATTTCAGTATACCATCCAAGGGAGGGCACCACGCAACTCCCAACCGTGAAGGGCGAGCAGTAGCACATAGTTCACATCCACGAGGATATTCCCTCCATTTCGCTTCCAAAATGTTACTCTGGAAAACTTAAGAGACTTTAACCCAATATAGTGAGCGAAATTAGAGACCTTCAAATTATTTTAAAAACAGTACAGGTTTGGGGGTTCATGTTTAGGCACGAATGGGTATCATATCGTTATATGAGTAGTGCAGTGCAGATGAGAATAGTGAAGTGTTTAAGCTAGTTGGTAGCAGATTAATGGGAGTCCATGCCCATGATTCCAGACCAGACAGTAAACAAAAACATATGATATCTGGGCCTGTCATGGTCCAAAAAGGGTGCGGGAAATCACAATAATTTTATTTTCAAAATTATTTTATTTTATATTATATTATATATATATAAAAAGCAATATGATATAGACTTTTGTTTTAGGTGTAAAACACGATATGCGTCGAAACACAATACAATGGTTATATTATATTCGAGGCATAAATAAAAAATAAGTGTCTAAATTATACAATTTTTGAATTTTAGATGCATAAAGTAATTTTTATTAAAAATATGTGCCTAAAGTTTATACCGTTAAATTTTAGGTGCCCGGTAATTAACTTTATTTGAATTTTTTTATTTTTTGAAGATAAAAATTAATCTTTTTAATATTTCAAAAATTCCTAAAATTCTTAATTTTTTACAAAACAGTCCCTAAATCCCTAAAAATTCTCAAACTCAAACCCTCAAATCGCCACCGCTTCTGTAACCCCCTAAACTCGCCTATGCTTTTCATCAAATTCTAGGAGGTCACGTTAGGGTCACAAGAGCGACCCACAGTAAAACCCGAATAAATTTATTTCTTTTTAATACATTCAAAACTGTAAGATAAAAAAATATTTGTCAGGACATTATTACAGAAAATCATAAAACAAAAATCCAGTAAATATATTGTAGGCTCTGTCATAAAATAAGACATGACATACATGCCCGCTAACTGTGCTAGTACCATTCTCCAAAGCAGCGCCAAGAGAACTCCAATCAGAGATATAGGTCACTATACTGTGATAGATTTCTTCTAACCTGCGATGGTAAAAATAATGTGAGCTTCGGAAAGCTCAGTAATACAGAACTATCAATGGATGCTATAAGCGACATGCATGTATATGGTCAAGCATAAAGTTGTCATGGTGTTCCGAGTAATAACAAGTTCCAATTACGGCTCATTTTAAATTCTTATATATTCTCCAACTGAACTCTAGAATGCAGTTCACCAAAACTGCATCTTATATCGGCATTAACCCGAGCCCCTTGGGCGTGGGTACCATCCTAAGGATATACCTTAGGTCCAGGCGGAATTACCCTAGCCAAAGCGTAGGACGAATACGGGCATTAACCTAGGCCCAATGGGCATAGGTACCGACCTAAGGGGTTACCTTAGGTACCGGGCGGAATTACCCTAGCCGAAGCTAGGAACCTAGTACGGATGGACCCTAGCTGAAGCGCATGAACTGACTACGGGCGGACCCTAGTCGAAGCGTAGGAACTGAATACGGGCAGACTCACCAGCTTGATCAGGGCTGAGCCTACAATCTTAGATTAATATCCAGTACCCAGTAAAACAATTTTGAATGATAACAGTCGTCTCGATAATTAACAGCAGTATGTTAGGAATTTAGAATACAAACATATGTTTAGTCGGTAGATCTGAAGTATCATGATCCATGAACCGGGTATACTTATATTAGAAAATCAGGAACTAGAAGTCATGTGTTTACTCTAGGTAACAGGATCACTTGAGATTAGAATGGATAGATAGGCTTTCAATCAGGAAGATTAATCAAGAGAGTTCCAATAATTTTGCTCAAAAGGGCAATTTGGTCATTTTAACAAGTAGGAGGAAATTTCATAGTCTAACCATAATAGGGTAAGCTAGTGATTTGTTGTGCCGAAGATTTCTGACAGCTAGCCAAGCTTCCAAGGCCATTCCAATAAATATATCTCATCAATACGTTACTTTCCAAGCATTCAAATTGTTACACCTTATAGGTGTTCAGTATTTACTCCTGAATGTGATGTATATCTTAACATATCGCGTCACCTATTACCCCAAAACGAGGCTCGAATGGTTGAATGGGTATTTATGTAGTATTCTCCCATTATTGTGGCAATATTAACAATGGTCGATTTACATAAGTCAAGCTTCAAATCACATGGGCATTACAGTCATTGCGATTCATCAAAAATTTCAAGATTTTCCATGCTTCCACTTATTTCAAGTCTCATAGGTGTTTCAATCATTTAATTCCTCGATGGCGTTTCGGTCATTCAAGCACATTCAATACTTCCAAATCATTCATTCATTTCAGAACTCGAGGGTTTATCCATCATTCTTGTAAATTTGGAAAATTTCAGTGCCTAAGGGCACATTTATCTTTTTAGTCATTACGATCATTCCGATCAATCTCGCCTTATCAATATTTCCAATCCTTTAAGTATTTCAAACAATTCAATACTCTACGTCACTTTGATTAATTCAGGCCTACAAATAGTTTTTCGTAAATCTATCTTCGGAGACTTGTTCAGAATTCAAGATCACCAAGCACTTTACAATCTCGAGTCAAGGGGGTATTCCGATTATTAAAGTGCAGTCATTCGCATTCTTTCGGTCCTTTTAAACCATTTAATCATTTTAATCTCTATGTTATATTCGTCATGTTGGTTAATTTAGTAGTTTTGGTGCCCATGGGTATCTTAGTCATTTTAGCCAATTCATACGTATTGGAATTATCAATCCTTTCAATCATTTTGGTCCTTTCGACCTTTTTCCAACCATCTATTTATATTAGAACTCAGGGGCATACCCGTCATTTTAGTTAATATAGAAATTCCAACACTCGATGATATTTTAGTCATTTTCCAATTCAGTCGTATCAAAATTTCTAATTCCCTCACTCATTTCAACCATTAATGCCAATTCTATATCTTCTGACAGTTTGATTAATCTAGTCATACAAAGAGTTTCCCCCATAAATTTGTCTTTAAAGATTTATTCCGGATTTAGGTTAAATCCAAGTACTTATCATTCTCAAACGTTTAAGTCTTGTTACCCCGTATCTTTCCAAGTACAACGGGATTTCTAGATGAATCAATTGTTTACCAGAGCAAGTTTAGATTTCCATATCAATATTCATCAATAAGGATATTATGGTCATTCTCACACCTTCAGGTTTCTAGATGAATCAATAACCGACTATTTTAGGCATTGAATCCTTCAACACTATTAATTATAGGTAGAGATTTACAGTCTTATTCATAACTTATTGCATTCGGTTTATTAAGTTTCTCATTCGGACATTACGATCTTATCCATATTATCAATCTTATTTTTCTTGATCAATTTAACTTAAGCGAAATTAACAGTACTCTTAATCATATTCATGCATGCATTAACCAATTACTCACATGTCTCATAAAGCATGCAAAAAGTAGTAATGTATTACCTTAAATCCTTGCTACATCGGTCGACCTAGGGGTGCATTCGGTTCGGTTCGTTTTGGTTTTTGATCAAAAAAATGAACCGAACGGCACTTTGCGGTTTTTTAATAATAAAATCGAAACCGAATGGTCTAAAAACCGAAATATTTAAAACCACATTTTTCGGTTCGGTTTAAAAATTCAATTTTTGCCATGTTAAAAATATTTTTTAAAATGTTTGAAAAAACATGGGCTGCTTATTTGTCCATGCAAATTTCACTTTCTTCCATGATATCAGAATTCAAAACATAAGCAGATTTCAAACTTCACCATAACCATAACATTTTAAATTAAAATATTAAATTGATATATAATTAAAAGAAGTTAAAAGAAAACGATAATAAACATGTCATATATAAATTCAATTGTTCAAGTATTCAAATATCATAATATTACCTTTAAAAAAACTATCATAATATTAAAGTTGATCAAAACATAGTATTAAAGCTGATCATAACACAGTTAATTCATGGTTTCTCAAAATTCTTCTATATTTCAGCTCTCATGAGCTTAATTCATTTATATTCTGAGACAAGCAAAAAGTTCCTTCCCAAGCAAAAGCAATAGCCACAAACCATCATGAGTTTACACCCTACAAAAAAACTAAAGTAAACAACTTTAATTTAAAATAGGTGAAAAATTGAAACCTAAAAATTAAAATAAGAGCAGCATAATCTTTCAATAGTTAAAAGGCTTTTCATATCATTCTCGATACTTGTATAAATATTTTAATGGTTGCTATAAAACTTCCACCTAAATGTGAACTTGTGTATATGTATTAATACAAACATCCATACAAATTGCTTTGCACATGAAAAATACACTACACAACACATGAAATTAACATCAAAATAAAATTAGGATCCAATCCATTATCTTGCAATAAACTAAATTGCAATGACAGTCACTGCACTCATTTTATAGCAATGAAAACAATAATGAATATATGGCAATGAGAACAGTAAAAATATATAGTTGCATCAAAGTAAAAATATATACATGTATAAAGATAATTATTGATTTCTTAATTACCTTGTACAAGTTCCATCTTCAATCAATCATCAATAGGCATCGTTATTTCGTTTAACCTCAAATTTTCAAAACCTATTTTCCAGTCATAAAATTTTTACAAGCGAGAATACATACATAAGTAAAAATATATATATTTATAACTATTTATATAATTACCACTTACCACTCTCAATGTCTTCCATTTCTTCAATTTCTTCCTCTTTTTGGACATGTACAGGTGAAGATCGCAGCCAATTTTGAGCACAAATGAGGCACTCAACAATTTTTGGAGTTAAAGAACTTCGAAAAGGGTCAAGAACTCGACCTCCAGTGCTGAAAGCAGATTCTGAAGCCACTGTAGACACGGGAATGGCCAAAATATCTCGAGCCATTAAAGAAATTATAGGATAAGTTTTACTTTTGTTCTTCCACCAAGCAAGCACATCAAATTTGTCAACATCGGGTTCCACTTTGTCCTCCAAATACTTCTCAAGTTCAGTTTTACCTTCACTAAACACACTTTCAGCCCTCTTCCTTTTGTACTTGGACTTGGAGTAAGCAAACAAATCAAGCTCATCACTCCCAACCCTAAAGAGATTAGACTGAGAACTAACATTCGATTCATCTTTAGATATACCACTCAACAAACTATAATGACCAAACAATTCATTTAAAGTTTGTTTTACAAGTACACTCAACTTATCAGATTTCTTCTCATCATAAACCTCTTCAATGACAAAGATCACATAATCCATCTTATGTCTAGGATCTAAAATCATAGAAATGAATAAGAGTGGATTAAGATTCTTCACATTTCCCCAATATTTGTAGTATTTTCCCTCATATTTGCAGCCATAAGTTTTATAGTTGAATTTGGATCATTTAGCTTGTCATTAATCATCATTCCAATGCCAAACACAACATGAAAATAATAGTTGCTAGTGACATATGAAGAACCAGATAATTTCAAAGTAGCATCATAAAAGGCTCTTAAAAAAGGTAATAAAGCACATGCATGCTCCCAATCTAAGTCACTAGGCACAAACCTTTCATTTTTGCACTTCGAAGCTCATCTCTGTACTTAAAATCTTGCTCTCCCAATCTATCAAAAGCTGTTTCAAATTTCAAGGCAGCATCTAACATTAGAAAAGTTGAATTCCATCTAGTTTCAACATCCAAGCAAACTAAACCCTTGCTCTCAATTTTTTCTTGCTCAACACACAATTTAAACCTTTGCATCCTAGCCAGAGATGACCTAACATATCTAAAGCCGAACGGATTCTAAAAATTGAATCATCCAAATCTTTCAAAACTTCTTTAACAATTAGATTTAAGATGTGTGCACAACACCTCATGTGAAGGTAGTCACTCCCTTGAATGCTTTGATTCCAATTGTTAAGTCTTTTCTTCATGTACTCAATTGCAATGTCATTAGAACTAGTATTATCTACTGTGATTGTGAGCACCTTATCTATTCCCCACTCAAGTAAGCGTTTTCAATGCATTTTCCTATCACATCACCCGAATGACTAGGAATAGGAGTAAAACCCAAAATTCGCTTATGCAATTTCCATTCACTAGCAATAAAATGAACCGTAAGACACAAATAACTAAGATTTTGTCTAAAAGTCCAAATATCAGTAGTGAGACAAACCCTTTGCTTGAAATCTTAAAAATATTTAAAAAGTTTCCCTTTTCTTCTAAGTAAATTTCCATGCAATCCTTTGCTACAGTGAATCTAGAGGGAACCTGAAATCTAAGTTGCATCATATTACAAAAATCTCGAAACCCCTCATGCTCAACAATCGTAAAGGGCAATTCATCCATGATAACCATCCTAGCACAATATTTTCTACACAATACTTGATCAAATTTCCAAATATCTGAACCTGAATTTTTATGTCCATCCTCTTCTAATTTGAAACATAAATTTTGTTGTGTTTCATCTACCTTATTAAATGGATACTTAGGGCAACGTTTCAAGTGATTATGCATTACACTAGTTCCACTTTTAGTTGGACATTTAAGATTTTTTCCACAATAATTACAGCAACAATTTCGTACATCTCCAACTACACAAGGCAATTTAGTAAAATGGTCCCAAACTACGGAAGTTGTGGTACCTAATTTACCTCCCGATTTTTTTGGAGGTAGCTGGAGATTCGATGGGATACTTTATGGAGCTCCATGCGATTAACCAGAGTTGACAGCATCACTTGAATCCTTTAGAAGATCAAGTGGACTCTCGATCTCATGCCCAAGCTTAGTAGCATCTTTAGGTTTCATTTTCTTAAAAAAAAAATAACATTTAAAATACAAATTATATTCTGAAAATATTTTAAAAACTGAAAAAAAAAGACTAATGAACTAACATTTAAAAGTTTAGCCTCAAGTGTTAAAAGATTTGGTCAAAACACAAGATAACTAAGTCATGAATATAAATAAAGTGAACTAATTAATCTCTAGCATAGAAAGACAAGGAATATAACATATCTAAGGAAAATATATCATATATTCATACAAGTGTAAATTTCAACAAGATGATTATACAAGCAAAATCTTTCGGTAGAACATAGTCATCACTTTTTTCACTGATTTTATGGTCGTAATGCATTGGATTGTGATATGAAATGTCAATTTTTTTTTTCAGAATTCGATGGTTTAAGTAACAAAAGCTCGATAATATAAAAATTTTGTTCACATAGACAAACATCAAAAAATTTATACTAGAAAGAAAAAGAAATGTAAATAATTTATAAATAAAAAATAAGAAAGGGGAAATCGTAAAACCAACTAGTTGTAACATTTAAAGACAAAAACAACAGTGGTCAAAAGAGTACGAAGTCAAAATTAACGATGGAATTAATTGTTAAAAAAGTGAAATTTCTTAGGAAATAGTTAAAAAAGGAACGACTTTTGAGAAAAAATTCATGTTCGAGGTTGAAGAGTCGGCAAGAAATTGTTTTATACCAACTGAAATAAATTTCAATAAAGAAAAAAGTAAAAAGATTCAGTACTTACTGCAATAAGTTAAAGTAAAGCCTTGAATGAGAAGACGAGAGCGAAAGGGCAAAAAATGAAGGTAAAAAACCACAAAAGAGCAGGTAAACTGGTAAACAATGGCGATAGATCAAGAAGACTAAGGGTTGTGATGGATTGTCGGTGGAGGAATGGTAAAAATAAAAAATTCAGAAACGGCTAAAAAAGTGAAGAAAGTTGTCTTTTACTTTTAGGGTTTTTACTTTTGTATATACTATTTACTTTTTTTCTTATAATATAAATAGATCAAATGAATGGGCTTTAAAGTTTAAAAAGGCTTTAATTTGAATTAATTTTTTTATTCGGTTTGATTTGGAACAAATGGGTTCTATGTGAAAAATCGAATCCGAACCGAATTATGAGAACTGGATGTTTAAACCAACCCAAAAACCGAACCGCAAAATACCAAATTGAACCAAACCGAACCATATAGTTCGGTTCGTGTCGGTTTTTTTGTTTTCTCGATTTCGTTGCTCAGCCCTAGGTCGACCCTTGAAACGCCTTTCGAACACTTTCGAACCCAAATTCGACGTCCCTCGACATCTCAGATACAAAGATACATGGATACCTTCAATTAAACAATACTCTTAATCAGTCCTTATTTACATTGCTCTTAAACTGAATACTTAAACTCATGCACTCTCAGGTTTAAGGTCAGATTTAGAGGCTTTCGAGCCAGAATTTTGCGAAACAGACTCAGGACGTCGAAAAACATAAAATATAAATTTTTAGAAAAAGTTAATATTTTAGTCAAAGTCAACGCTGACGTCATCTGTCAAAGTCAATACTGACGTCAACAGTCAAGTCAATGCCGACGTCATAATGACATCACTGGTCAACTAAGTTGACTCACTGAATTGATTCGGGCAAGTTGACTCGTTGAGTTAACTCGAATAGGTTGACTCGGTCAACGAGTTGACGCGGTTTGGGTTATATACGGGTCGGGTTTGGGTCAGATACAACTTGGTTGGGCTTAAATCGAGTTTGAATGAACTGGCTCAATTCAGGAGATTGGATCGGTTCAGGGTCGATTTAGAACTGGTTCGACATGGCCACCGTCCAAGGCGGCTGAAAATCGCCTTGGACGGCGCGTGTACTCCACGTGCGACCTAGATTGGCCGGAAAACACCCAAAATGCATGTTTTCCCCGAACTCGGCAACCACACACACCAAAAAGCATCAAAAATCCATATTTTGGCCGGAATCATACCAAACTTACCTAAAACAAGGGAAGAGTCGTCGGGAGAGTGCATAGCTCCGATAGGGCCCTTGTCGTCGTTGATAACGAGAGCTACGGCCTGGGTTCTGCTCGACTTTACGTGGGTAGTTCGTCTGTTACTCCCTTGTCTCGAAAGGGCGGCCGTGGCGACCGAAAATAAATGGAAACAGGGGCAGATGAAAACTGGTTCTTGTCGAACTCTTAGACCAGTTTTTGCAGCGACGGTGAATCAGGGCGAGTGGCGGTTGGGGTTATGGTCGAAGTTGAGCGACGGTTCAATTGGAAATGACAGTGGTGGTCACCGACGGGCGGTGGAGAAGATCAAGAGGCGACCGGTGATAGAAGGCGAAAGGTTGGGGGGGACAGGTGAGGGGTCGAAATCTGGATTTGGATAATTCCATAATTGGAATTTAATCCAATACAGGTGGGTGGTTGGGATATTTCAAATTATTTTATTAATTAAACTTTTTAGGATTCACTTAATAATAAGTGGGGTGTAAAATGTAACCAAGAGCTTCTTTAGCTCAGATGGCTGGGTATTCAGCTCATGGTGCTAAAGGTCGTGGGTACGCGCTCGACATTCGACTGGTACGTCGTTCGTCGTTTTCAACGACGTCGTGTTGAGAAAAACGAATGGCTAGGTTCGGTGACCGAAGGAGTTTGCTCATGGGCGGCAATCGACAGTGAAAGTGGTGGTCATTTGAGGGTTAGGGTTTGAGAATTTTTAGATATTTAGGGAGTGTTTTGTAAAAGATGATAATTTCGGGATTTTTTGAAAAATTAATTTTTTGTGTAAAAATGTTTTAAAATTTTAATTTAGAAAATAAAATAAAATAAACATGCTACGTGTCAAGTAATAATTGATTAATATAATTTTTTTAACAGTAGTTAACTATCGGATACCTAAAATTGTAACATGTAAACTTTGGACACTTATTTTTAACAAAAATATTTTAGACACTTAAAATTTAAAAAAAATATAATTTAAACACTTATTTTTCATTTAAGCCTATATTAAATGGAAATAGTTCATTATTGGGAAATCATGTTATGGTCGAAAGTGTTTCATTTACCAAACATCCAACTCCCAAAATCATCTGGTACCTGTTTTGAACAAAGAATTCAAGATGCTTCAATTACTTTCCAGACTTGTAGTTGACAAAGGATGGGTTCAGCTCCATTTGTGAGCAAAAAAATGTTTCCACAGAATTATAGGAAAATTTTCACCCAATTATAATGTTAAAAAAATAAATTGTGATTTTTCATATATTCTAAAAATCGACTGAATTAACTAATTTTTTTCAATTTGATTAAATTTTTTAAAAAAAATTAGTTGGTTCAATAAATTAACCGACTCGATTGAACACCCTTAATTTCCGTACCAAGTTTCAAACTCACACCCTTAATTCCCGTACCAAGTTTCAAACTCCACTGTAGGGTGCTAGAGCGGGGAGGTGTTGCGAAAGGAACGGCATTACCATAACATGATATTGACTTTTGATGTTTGTAGGTAGGGTGCCTTTACATTCAAACACGAAACCTTAGCAGTTTAATTATTTTGAGATTGATGCCAAGTGTGCACAAGTTTGGATTTCTATGAATCTGCCCTTCCTTTTCCTCCTCTGCAATGAAGACTAAAAGTCAAGCGCTCATTCTCATCCACACATGCAGATGCAGACCTGCTGGCCCTGGCCACCGTAGTTGTTAATTACACCATGATACATTATTCATGTACAGAATACAAATAAATATTAAGACAATCAAATTAATTATATTTTTAAACTAAAAATCGACTTCATTCAAAGAGTATACATAACACAGAAAATCAAAGAAAGACATGCAACAAATGCCAATAAAGCATCGTGCAAAGTAAGCAGACGAAACAAACGAACAAAAAAACAATGACAGAACAGGAGAATCACAACGGGAAGAACGAAGCTTCCAGAACACCAAAACAAACGGAAAGAGAGAAGAGAGCCAGAGAGAGAAAAAATGAGAGTGACAAAAGAAAAGAAAATTAAGGGAATATAATGGAAGACGAAGAAAGAGGCCAGTCGTCCGAGACGCCGCCGTTGGTTACCGAATGAAACAAACAAAATTAGGGTTTCTTTTGAAGAAGAAAAGGGGAGAGCGGTTTTTTAGAAAATATTTTTTGGGTTAATATAATTAAAATGTTATGTGAAAAATAGTATATTTACAACGATATAAATATGTGAAAAAATAGTTAACATGTATACAACAATGTAAATACGTTAAAAAATTGATCAACAATATATGATTTTTATTAAGAAAAAATCATACAAAATATTACCGTATGTCTTACTAAAAATATTTATAACTTAGATGAAGAAAAAAAATACAAACAAGACAGGAACCGACATAACCGAATAAAATAACCAAAGCAAATCAACAAAAATCCAAAGCCTCATCACCAAACACATCAGACACCACGAACTAGCAACCAAGCACCCCCATCAACATACAATTGCGTACACCACCCATTTCCTAAGGCAACACCAAAGCACACCAGAAACAAAAAAACCATCTCAATATAGAGACTTTCGATCCACCCCTTCCTTGGATAATACATCGACAATGCCATTAGATTCCCAAAACATATGCGCAAAACACACACGAAAAATTCTCACAAATTCGATCAATGGACACGAACACTTTCAAAAAATGCCAAAGCATTCGATCCTTATGAAGTATCCAACCCAACGCCACTTCAGAATCCGATTCAATTATCAACTTTGCGCTCCCACACCATCGAGAACCAGAGAACAATGACAAAGTACATGCAATCGCCCGCAATTCAGCCTCGTTAGACTCCATAATGCCCAACGGCCCAGAAAAAATCGCGAGAATCATCCCCTATCATCACGCAAAACGCCTCCATATCCCGCCTTCCCAGGTTTTCCCCTCGCACCCCCATCAATAATAAGAGCAGAAGTCCATATTCGACCAATTAAATCTCGTGTTACCAACGCCAATTTAGTCCCCTGCAATAACACCATATCACAACATTGTTTCTGAAGAAAATAACGTACATCTTTCTTCTTGGTCGAACCCCCGAGCCCTCAGACATTTCATGAGATAATCTTCATAATTCAATTCGCCTTGCGGCGATCCGTGATAATACGCAAAATATCCTTGATAACGTCATCTTCCTTACCAAGTGTTGAAACGCCAACCAATTTACACAAACGCCTAGTCGATTCTGCATCTCGTAACAACTTCTCTTGTCTAGTGTTAAATCCCTGATCCACCACAAATTCTTTTAAATAACCTCCCCCTTGCGAGGCCTCCTCGACCCCTCTTTCTAGGCGTTGTCTGAGCACCCTTGGACATTGCAGCTGCTTTACAAATTTTGTTACCAGAACCAGACGCCCCCACAATACACTGTGTTGTTGCCCCAATGTTACAATACTCACCGTCTCGAGCAATATCTTGCACTGCCTCAGTACCATCCTTCACTAAAACCCCAGTCTTCGAAATAACTTGATGCCACCTGACCAAAATCTTCCAACATAGTAGGGCCCACGCAATCAAACTCCTTGGAAGAGTCCAAATCTAACTCTTCTACCTCCTTTTACTCCACAACAACACGTGTCTGGTCCTTTATTTCTTTCGAAAAATCAGCATACTCCTCCAAACTTTTTGGAGACCAAAGACTATTTTCACGCCAAAGAGATAACTCTCCAGCATCCTGATGTCCCGCACCAGTCTCCAAGACTTGGGAGTGATCTCATGCCTCATTTTCCACCACCATATCTTTTCGTGCAGTGTCCTTATTACCACACAAAGTACCTTTGGATCTTTCAGACTTCGAACTCTCCGAAGTAAATACATCATCATTAAATCGAGGCATATGACTCACCTCAGAAACTCGAATACGATAAAGCTTATCACGTACCACCAAATTCACATGTTCATTGATCCGTTGTAACGTACACGTTGTAAGCTCAACAAACGCACAATCAAACGAATTCGGGACAGTCGTCTTCTCATCTGTATCCACCAACAAACTCCACAACGAAGCGATCTTGTTAAAAGTATGATGGGACCAAGCATGAACTGGAACCCGAAATATGGCAAGCCAAACTTTTCTACTATGAAAAAAGGTCGAATCCTCAACCCAGTTCTCAACCCGATTGAATTATTGAGATAATTTCTCCTTGGCATCCATGAAAGTAGATTGAGTTTCCAACGACTCAAACATCAACAAAACAACAAAACCTGAAATCCGCATAACCGAGAAGTCCTTAAACCATGTCTTTCTTAATTCCATATCTAGCTGTCCAATGCCATAATTCCCATTACACTAACCAACCACACATTTCTCCAAAATTTCAATAGAATCCTCATCTACTTCCCCTATAATCTCCTTCAAAACAGAATGATCACAATCCGACTTCACCTTCCTTAGATCCCTATCCGAAACCACCTCGACTTGATCCCTCACAAGCCCATTAATAGATCTCAATTGCAGAGACTTATCCCTCTTATCTGTCCGATAAGAACTTAATCGCTGTTGAGACTCAAATCTCCTCCAAAATGATCATTTTACGTTATATTTAGCTTCAAAATTAAAATAACAGACCCACACAACCGATGCCCGTGCAAACGATCAACAACCACTCTTGGCCCTGATTTAGTAGCCATCCGTACGAAACCAAAACGGTGACCGTTCCCTGTCCGTTTATTCAGAATAAAAGCATCGAGAACCTCCCTACAATTATTGAAAGCTAACCTCAAACCTTTCAAATGGATGCCCTCCGAAAGATTTCCCACGTATAACGTTACGCATTCCTTCTGTCCCATACTACACTCCCTCTGCCCCGTCTTGCTCTCACCCTCCATGGTTTCATTGTCGCCGCCATCTAAATACGTGAAAAAATAGCTGACATGTTTACAACAATGTAAATAGGTGAAAATAGTACGAGAGTATAATTAAAAAATTAAGGGTAAATTACACAGATCATCAGTCAACTATCTTCTTACTCCTATTTTGGTCACTCAACTTTTAAACTGTTTAATTTAATAATTAAACTTTATACATTGAAATTTTTTTTCACTCTCAAATATTTTATTATTATTTTCAATTTTTAATATTATTAAATATAAATAATTTAAAATAAATACTATTTTATTATTATTAAATTTAAAAAATATTTAAAATAATTGTCGCCGCTTGTCGTCACTGTCAGCCTTCGAAACTGGCGGTTGTTTGACCCCGAATTGCACAGAGAGACTCGCTTTGACACGTTGAGTCTGAATTCGGTGGTTGTTTCACTGAAAATTTTCTGGAAGCTCGCATATCTTAACTTAAACGTTTCAGTTTCCTCACTTTCGATCTCATTTTCGTGGACTTGTGAGCACTTTTCGACAAAATAGAGGTTGGATTAGGACTCAGGAGATCGAGACAAAGTGACCGGTGAAATCTGTGATCGAACGACCACCATCTACGATCGTTGACGAAGAACAGTTTGGTCTAACTTTTTATTTTTTATTTTAAATTATTTTTATATTTAATAATAAAAAATGCCATGTCATACCTAAATAATAATAAAATAATTCAGAGTGACCAAAACAGGAGCAATACAAAAGTTCAGTTATTAAATTGAAAAGTTTAAATGTTTAGTGACCAAAATAGGAGTGAAAAGATAGTTGAGTGATAATCTGTGTATTTTACCCAAAAACTAATTCAAAACATCATGTGTTAAACAAACTGTGAGAAAGGGGCCATAGTGGCCGGAGAAGATGAACGCCGGTGAACAATGAACAATAAAATATGAAAAGCTACAATTTAACGATAGAACAAAAATAATATTTTCAACAGAGAACAATGTGTTTCTCTGTATTTTCTCTTATTCTTCTTGTTCAAATGTGTATAAGGTGAGCCTTTAAATAGGCAATTACAGAGTTTTAATATAACTAAAATTATATTTTTATCTATAATTTAAATAATATTTATCCATAATTTAAATAAGACTTCTAATAAATCTAAACTACTGACTTAGAAATAAACTCTAATTACATACTAAATTAAACTCTAACACTTCTCGTCAACTTACATTCCCCCTCAAGCTCTAACACTTCTTGGATAACTTACACAAACATCATCTTTGCCCCAATGATACATATCAGCCAACTTGTGTATTAAATAGTACCCATATTAAATTTTACCTCTACCAAACACATAATTATTTGTACTTTTCGTAATACATGCATGGTAAATAATATAATACGTCAGTTACAAGTCCACCAAACGTGATCTATTAAAAATGAATCCAATCATGAATATATATTATCCAAATCCATCCACAAGAAATAAGACAAAAGTGGAGATACTAGGCTCGTCTACACTACCTAATTAAGTACTCTACATAAGTCCATATCTGTTTGGACCTCCTAAGGTATGTGGACTTGAGATGAATTCCCTAGGGATCACATGAACCCATATTATGAACACCACAAACAAACAAGAACCCGGTTAACCAATGTACTAGTTTCTACTCTAGGGAACCACTTTTATAATTAATTAGTGTAATACCCTAATTTTATCTGGATATATATATATATATAATTCACTATAAATAAGACTATAAATAAATAAATAAAGTTGATATAACATGTAAATATAATCTTTAAATAATGGTCCAAAATTCTTTAAAGTCCAGTGCCCCTTTTACATTTTTACACTTTAAATGCATCACGCCCAAGTTAAAATCCTAAGGCCCTTATATTTACAAGCCAAATCTGGCAAACAAACACAAAAGCCAAGCTGTGCTTTTTTTAGCCCGCCCATTTTATCCACGTGACAAGCTCCCATTGGCCGACTTATGTTTCATGCAGATTCAGCCCCCTGCTGACGTCAGCAACTATAAATAGCCTGAAAGAGAGAAAAAAATAATCATTAATGCGCAATTATTACAAAATAATTTAGGGAAAAAAAATAGGAGCTGAAGAGACTTACTAGAATACCAGAGGACGTTGGGGAAGATGAGAAGACTGCCAGAGATGTTCGCCGAGGCATCACCGAAATCTGTTGAACACGCCGAGAAGGTAAAACTCCTTCTCAACTTTTTTTCCTTGCATCCAAATACCTAAAAATTAAAAAAATAGCAATCAAACAGATCTAAGAAATATAAACCCTAGATCTAAGTTAAAATCAAGCTTGAGGAAGGTTCGAGTCTTATCTGAGCGTTGCCGAGGAGGATTTCGGAGATCGGAGAAAGTTAGGGATCTGATGGAGTTGAAAAGATAGGTAAGGGTTCGATTCGAGTAGATTTAGGGCCTAAGATGGGGAAGATGGTTGGATTCTGTTGAATCTAGGCCTAGATTTAGATTTAGGAAAAAATCGGAGATTTTGGTTTTTTAAGGTTTTGGGACGGCGGCGGGCGGCGACAAAATCGCTCGAAGGCAGCCAAAAACCGCATCACGGCCGCCGGAGCAAGGTTGAAAATGACAGGTGGTTTTGGACAGTGACCGGCGAACGACTAAAGGCTGTCAGTGAATGGTGGTGAATGATTAAGCAGAGGAGTTTAGGGCGGCCGGAGGCGGTGTTCATCCATGTTCTTCATTTTCATGAAGAACACGATGAACGTTCAACAAAAAGAGGCAGTTTTGATTCAAATTTGGGTTGATTTCTGGGTTTGGGATGTTTAAGCTCAGAAAGTTTGAGGGAGGAGTGAGAGAGTAGAGAGGGAGTGAAATCGGTTTATGACCATTTTAACTCAGTCTAGGGGCTTTTATAGCCCGAGTTAACTCGACCTGCGATACCGAGTCGGGTCAGGCAAGGGAATTCGCGCCCTTTTATCCCGGGTCTCCTTTTTTGGCTTCCAAATTTGTAAAATCTTTCATTTTAGTCATTCATTTTTGTAATTTGGTAGTAGTATCTTAATAATAGTTCAATTCAGTCCTTTTTAAAATGTTAATTCATTTAATTGTTTAATTGTTGTATGTTGCATGATTTAAAATAAAGCATATAGTATAATTGTTTAGATAATTAATTCACTTAGCTTAAATAATTAGAGCCTTTAAATTTAGGTTCTTTAATTAATCAAATAATTCAAATAGGTGAGATAATTTTAGAAAATAAATGATTATTAAATGGAAACTTTAAAGTCCTAAGTTGATTAGTGTCTCATTGTAATGAGATGTTAATCAAAGGGGCTTTTTTTAGTTGAACATTTAGTATTTCATTTGAACTTAGAACATATAATCATACATAGTTAATTAAATTAGGATTAGATTTAAATAGTTAAAGTCCTTAAATAATTAGGAATATTATTGATTTAGGGCTTAATATGGATAGTGTCCAAATATTTGGGTGTTATCACATAACCTTCTAAATTCGATAATATTCATAGATTCTTAAATTAATCAATTGGAGTCCTATTTAGGTTTGAACTTAAAATTGACAAGAAAATAAATGGACATGCATTAAAATATTTTGTGTTGAAATACATTTTTTTGAATACGAATTGAAGTATCCTAAAGTAACTGGATGTTTCAAAACTTATATTCGTTTAAAAATGTATTTTCTTACTAAAGGATACTACCATTTGGAATGAAAATTCATTTAACGATTAAGGATTGAAATAAATTCAAATTATTGTTCAAAATGCCAAAATGCTACGTGACATTAAAAATGTACTAATAACAGGCATTTGTGGGGGTGCTAACCCTTCCCCACACGTAATCGACTCCCGAAACCTAATTTTAAAGAAATGAATCTCTGGTTGTTTTTATGGTGTCTGGTCTACCAAAGTGACCGGTGGTTACTCCAAAAGTATTTTTCAAGACTAAATAAAGGAAAACCTATTTTATGGTTAAAAATAGACGAAAACCTTAATTTTCAAAAATAAATTAATCGCCAGGTTATTTTCACATTCGGTTTTAAAATGGTCACGACAGCTTGGCGACTCCGCTGGGGAATAAAATTGAGAGTCGAGCCTAATTAATTGATTTCGAGTGGCATTTTGGCATTTCAAACAACAATTAGAATTTAATTTTTCCAAGAATTGTTGGATGAATTTTCAGGAAGAATGGAGATAGCTTTTCTGTATGATATAAATGTCATTCATACATAAGCTCTATACCCGGGCTTTTCACCCTTAAGTGGGAGAAAGACATGATCCGAGTGAGGCTCTTCACGTCCAAGTTTGAAATTTTGTCTTCTTCTGGTATACTAACCTTATGTACTATGGGGCCCACGCCTCTGTTATAAGGGACTCATACTAATGAGTCGATGTCTTGCTGTCACAGTAGATAGTAACGACATTTCAGGAACCCAAAGTATGGAACACAACCCACATTATGTTATCTAGAGACCCACCCCACTAGAGCCAGATAGGGACCTAGGTCTGGTGCTGCTGGTTTAAATACATTTCTCTGGTTATTTTCTTTGCTAATATTATATGTTTTAGTGTTAATATTTTGTTTATTTTATTTTCATATTAATTCACAATACTGACGTGGGTTTTTTGTGTTTGTTTTGTTATTGTTGTTGTTTAATTTTTTACGAACCATGTCATATTGCATTGTTTTGGCATTGGTTCGGGAATCAGTTGATTTGGAAGTATTCAATGTGGTTGAAGGGTCTCAGATAGGAGAAGACAATACCTCAGTTTGGACATGGTCAGAACAAACCTAGCATAAGAAAGGAGACAGTCTTTGTAGGAGTGATGTATCACAAATTGAGAATCATGCCAAGTTAAATACCAATAAGAATGTTTGCTTGCCAAAAGTCAAATCAATATGGGATCAGTGGGGAATGACATGAAAGAGTCATTCAAAAAGGAATTCAGGGACATATCTTTACTGTTGAGTGTACAAATAGATCATGAGTTGCTTAGGGCAATGGCTCAGTTTTGGAATTCTGCATATAATTGTTTTACCTCTGGCCAAGTGGACATGACACCTATGTTTTAAGAACACGAGGCACTGGTTAATTGTACTAGAATTCAAAGCGATAAGATCTACACTAGACCTAAAAACAACTCATGCTTTAAAAAGAAATTAGTTGGATAGGAAGATAGCTAATAGTGATAGTACTGATCAAAATAAAGACAAACAGCGCATAAATTGGAGAGTTTTTAAGGAGTTGATACTGGCAAGTGGTGATGAATCAATTAGGGTGAGGAGCTTATATGCCTTGTGCATATGTGGATTGGTTTTGTTCCCAAGGACTCTAGAACACATAGACCCGTCAACAATGAGACTATTCGAGCGATTGGGAAAATGTGTAAATCCGGTGCCGACCATCCTAATTGAAACTTATAGATCATTGACCGCGTGCAAGAAATTAGGGGAAAGAAGATTTTGGAGTTGTACGTAGTTGCTCACAATTTCGTTCAGAGGTCACATTTGGAACACTCATTATAGAGGCATTAGATATCTTGACACATACTCACCAATAGAAGAACATCTAACTAGTTGCCCGATAGAGAAAAAGAAAGAGGATCAATAGAATATTTCAGAAACATGAAAGATGTCGATTTTGTGTGGAGGGCTCTTTGGTTAAACAAGGGGACAATCTTCTTGCATCGATGTGGAGATAGAGATTGGGTCCCGTTACTCAAGATTTGGGGAGGAACGACCTATTGTCCCCTATTGGTGTCCAAACTGTTTGGTTTAAGACAATTTGTACCAGCTACTGCAGGCATGGCATGATTTGAATACGCTCACAAAACAAATTTGCTCAAACTGCAAAAGTACGAGAAAAACCAAGGAGGGTTCAACCATATCAGGATTTGGAAGTCATATTTATTTATGAGAATGAAGGACTCAAAGCGTCAATTACAACATATTCCGGGGAATTTAAGATAACGACAGCTCATCTGCTCAACCTGCTAGGAGCGCGCCATCTGCGTTGGAAAAGCTTAAACATGATCGAAAATTGGACCTGAAGAAATATGAGAAGAGAATTAGTGACCTTACTGAAGAATTAACCATGGTGAAGCTGTAAGTGAATATGCACAAAGGAAATGAAAAAGAGTTAACGGAACAAAATAAAAGAATTAATTGAGATTTAAAGGAGTTACGAGAAATCCATGACAGTTACAAAGTAAAGCAAAAAGGAAGAACGAGCAAGGTAGTACAAAACTTGTCAGGAAAATTGGATAACATGACAAGGGAAAGGAATAATTACAAAAAGATGTACGAGAAGAAGTCCCGAGAAAATAAAGAATCAAGTGGCAAGGCCAAAAAAGCTAGAAGAAGAGCAAGTCCAAAATTTTGAATCATCTGCCCAAGTGTCATAATTGGAGCAAATGGTTATAAAGTACCACAATGAAGATAAAGTTCTGATGGAACAAGAGAAAGAAGGGTTACAGAAAAAGATATCAGAGTTAGAGAATGCAATGCAAGGCTTAAAGGAGAAGCTCGCGGGCTATGAGGGAGCGCTACACCAAGAAAATAGAGCATGGAAGGGTAGATATGAAGCGGCACATCGCACCATCAAAAGCCAAAATGATGAATTGGTAAACTTTAAGAAACAAGTCAAGAATGTTGTTTCATATGTGCAGTTACTATCAAGATAAGCCACGAGTTTGTTGGAACAACCAGATATCGAGCTGGAAGACGGAGAAGTCATTACCTGACTGCTACATGAATTATTCAATTTGGGAGTTAGGGCTAGCTGTTTTCTGTAGAAGAAATTGTCTTTTCCTTGTATTTGGACCTTCTAGCAAATGAATGTTTCCAAAAGACTAGTTTTTGAATTCGATGCCTTTTTGCATTCATGCATCCATACATTTATACATGCATGCACTTACATTATGTTTTATTATGTAAAGAAAATGTTTTAATAATGAAAGGTTTTATGGCAGTTTTTTTTCAAATCTAATCACACCGCATTTTTACAGAACCCGCTTGCGCTATAAAGCCATGGCTGTTGAGGATCGACTTACCATTTTAGAGAATGATCAAGTGGAAACGCAAAATTGTTTTGACAAAATGGAGCAATCTATGAAGCATTATTTTGCTCAGACTCATAGAGAGATTATCAATCAACTAACTGCTCTGTTGAGGCCAAAAGAGTCTAGAAAAGCCAAAGTACATAAGGGTGCTTCCAACGATGTAAATGATCAGGCAGAAACTACATCTCACATAAGGACGCAACCCGAGGGACCTTCTCCTGCGAAGAAGGTCTAAATCAATTTAGCAGGAGCAACGCCTAGCCATCTGGTGCACATTGGAGCGAATTTTGGAAGTGGGAAGAGGTTCTCGGTCTGATATTCTAAATAAGATAGAGAAAATCCCCGCTGAGATCGAAAAGAAGTATGAGAAACGCTGCAAAGCTTTAGATGATCATTTGTTGGAAATACAAAAAGTGAATGAAACATGACCCGATATAGTTGAAATGAGCTTAGTGGTTGATTTGATTCTTCCTCCAAAGTTCTAAATTTTAAGAAATACGATATGACCACTTGCCCAAGGGCCCACCTTACGATGTACTGTCGCAAGATGGTTGCACACTTAAAAGATGAAAAGTTGTTGATACATTGTTTTCAGGATAGTTCGACTAGTTCAGCAGCACGATGGTATACATAGTTAAGTTGCATAAACATCTGGTCATGGAAAGATTTATACGGAGCTTTCGCAAAACATTATTAGCATGTGACGAAAATGGTTCCTAGTTGTGTCATGTTGCAGGGCATGGAGCAGGGAAGTAATGAAACTCTCCGTCAGTATGCCCAGAGATGGAGAGACATAGCGGCCCAAGTACAACCTCCTTTGATGGAAAATGCGGTTACATATATGTTCGTGCAGAATTTAAGAGGTCTAATTTTCGAAAGGTTGATCAGTAATGCTACGCAAAATTTTGCTGATATAGTAATGACTGGGGAATTGATTGAAGCAGCAATTAAAAGTGGTAGGAGCAAGAGTGGAGAAAGCTCTCGTAAGAACTACAAAAGAAATGAAAGTGAAGTGAATAATACGAGCGCATATGAGGATCCTAAGAATGTTACCATTACTTCCCCTGTGTAGCATTAGGAAATTCACAGGGTTCAAACAAGAAAGAATCATGTGGCCCAAGAAATGACAGGATAAATTTTACACTAACACCAATGTTGTATGCTGAATTGTACCCACAGTTGTATGAAGCGGATCTTGTGAGGCCATATTATCTGACCCCTCTGCAGCCTCCTCACCCCATATGGTACAAACCTGATACTCATTGTGAATTCCATGCCGGAATACCAGGGTATACAATTGAGACCTGCACGACATTTAAAAATGTGGTTCAAAATCTGATTAACAATGAGATTTTGAAGTTTGACGAGCCCAGTATTGCAGTGAATCCATTGCCGAGCCATGGTGGGTGAGGAGCGAAGGTCTTAGAGGAAGATGATAAAGCAAAACGATTGAAGACATATGTGTCAAAATTCAGATCTCCTTTGACGTGGGTCTTTGAACAGTAGCACAACCCCGGGATGATTGAGATAGTTATGAAAATAGAGAAGGAAGTGCAGTCTGATGTGTACTGTGAGTATCATCAAGAATATGATTATAAGATTCAATATTGCTCAGAGTTCAGAAGTTTGATATAAAAGATGATGAATAATAAAGAAATTGAGTTCTTCGATAAGACATGAGAGAGAAAAGAAGCGGAGGTATGTACTTCCAAATCTTCTGGAGTCAAATATGGGATACACAAGCCTTTGGTTGTTTGTGTTAGACCCAAGGCCGAAAGCTTGTCAGACGTGAAACTGGCAATGACTCCTAAGATCGTGATTTCACCTCCCGCGCCATTTTCTTTCAAAAACACTTACAGAGTTCCATGGAGCTACGCAACCAATGTGACTAAACCTAAAGAGGGCAATTCACAGGAGGAGATAAAATCATTGGGTGAAATAAAGACAATGCCATAAGAGAATGATGAACAGTCTGGTACGGAATCAGTGAATGAAGTGGGACACTTTACCCATAGTGGTAGATGCTATTCTCATGAAGTATCTAAAGAAGCGGAAATGATTAAAGGAAAAGCTGTGGCAGTACCTGAGAAAATATTTGGGGAAGAACCTGTTCCTAAAATAAACGATCCAGTAATAGAAGAGCAAGCTCAAGAGTTTCTGAAATTTCTAAAACATAGTGAGTACATTATAATCGAGTAGTTGAAAAAGCAACAAGCAAGAATTTTTGTCCTAGAGCTGTTGTTAAGTTCTGACGGGCATCGTAATGCCCTAATAAAGGTTCTTAATCAGACGTTCATGCCAAACAACATATCTTTGAATAAGTTGGACATGATCGTGAATCATATTACTGCCAACAATTATATCATATTCACTGATGATTAGATCCCTAAAGAATGAATGAGATCCATAAAGGCCTTAAATATCACTACGCAATACAAGGGTTATGTACTACAAGGGGTATTAATTAACAACGGGTCAGCGTTGAATGTGTTGCCGATGGTCACATTATAAAGGTTGGTGATTGATGATTCACATATGAAGATATACAAGAACACTGTAAGAGCCTTTGATGGTACAACACGAGACGTTCTTGGTAAAATTGAAGTGTCGTTACTCATTGGGCCCACAGTCTACAATGTGGAGTTTATGGTGATGGACATTAAGCTAACATACGATTGTTTACTTGGAAGGCCTTGGATCCATTCGGCTGGGGCAGTACCTTCTTCTTTGCATCAGAATCTCAAGTTTATAATAGAAGGGAAGCTAGTCAGTGTCGGAGCTGAGGAGGACATTATTGCTTCCGTGATCACTGATGCACCGTATATTGAGACAAGTGAGAATGCTTTTGAATGTTTATTTAGAGCTTTGGAATTCATAAACGCAATGTTCATTGCTGAAGGGAGGCCAATACCACAACCCAAATTGTCAAGTTATACCAAAATGACAATCCAAGAGATGCTTGGTAGGGGGTAAGGACTGGAAAAGGGCTTGGTAAACGGATTCAGGGATGTTTACGACCAAAGCATGTTATAATAAAGAAGGACCGCTTTGGGCTCAGATTTTAGCCTAGTTTTCAGCAATGACAAAAAGATTTAAAGAAAAAAGAAAGCCAGAGGAGGGCCCGCCTCTTTGGAATTGAAACATTCTTTGAGCCTATGACTTTCCCGGATTTAACTGGTATCTTTAAGTCTCGAGGATTTGAAAATGTTGAAAAGTAGGTTGAGGAGGTCAACCAGGAAACTGCAAGGCTGCATGAAGAGGAAATTTTTGGTAATGACCTAGAGGGACTTTTTGTTGGAGGAATTTTTGAAAGGGCTTAACCTGAAAGATTTCTGGAAAAGATTCATCTATGCTTCCCTAGCAAAGTGCTTGGCAATTAAACAACCAAAGATTTTTATCTAGTGTCGAAGAATAAAACAGAGTAAATACCATAAACCACTTTGTACCTTTGCCCGCGGGTATAGGGGATTATCTATAAAAGGCCATCATATCAATTCATTTTAATAAAGATGCTTTCATGTTGATTCACAAATGGAAAACATGTTTCTTGTTCCTTTCCAAATGTATATTATTATTTTCTTCGCAAGTCTTCGACTATTAATTGCATAAATAATCCCGAACCTAATTCTAGAGTAGGTCTTGAGCGACCAGTGTGTCTAATGGATGTCAATAAGGCCGAGAATGAAATAAAATGTGAAATCCCTAATGAATTACTAAGGTTGGTAGAAAAAGAAGACAAGCAAACTTACCTCACAAGGAAGAGCTAGATATTCTCAATTTGGGAACATATGAAATCAAGAGAGAGGTGAAGACAGGGACTGATTTCTCGCCAAAAACTAGACAAGAGCTGATTGACTTGTTGCGAGAGTTCAAAGATGTCTTCGCCTGGTCATACCAAGATATGCCAGGATTGAATACCGACATAGTGGTACACAAATTGCCTATAAGGCCAAAATGTAAACCGGTTCAACAGAAGCTTAGAAGACTGAGGTCGAAGATTGTACTAAAGATAAAAGATGAGGTACAAAAACATATTGATGCTGGCTTTCTTGAAGTATCTTGATTTCCAGAATGGGTGGACAATATAGTCTCGGTGCCAAAGAAAGACGGGAAAGTAAGAATGTGCATAGATTATAAAGATTTGAATAGAGCCAGCCCGAAGGATAATTTTCCTTTACCTCACATAGACATCTTGGTTGATAATACGTCAGGACATTCATGGTTCTCTTTTATGGACAGATTTTTAGGGTACAATCAGATAAAGATGAGTCTAAAATACATGGACAAGACAAAATTCATAACCTTATGGGGCATATATTGTTACAAAGTAATACCTTTTGGACTTAAGAATGTCGGGGCAACGTATTAGCAAGCAATGGTGACCCTGTTCTACGACATGATGTATAAAAGATTGAGATGTACGTGGATGATATGATTGTTAAATCCCAAACTGAGGATGAGTATATCCAGAACTCAAGCAACGTGTTAATGAGATTGAGGAAGTACCAGTTGAAACTCAATCCCAACAAATGTACTTTTAGAGTCACATCAGGAAAACTCCTAGGTTTTGTTGTTAGTAGAAGATGAATTAAGATAGATCCAGATAAGGTGAAAGCAATTCAGAATTTGTCACCGCCTAGCTTAAAAAAAGAAATTCAAGGATTCCTCGGGAGGTTGAATTATATTTCTCGGATTATCTCTCAATTGATCGATAAATGTGATCCAATCTTCAGTTTGCTTAAAAAGAATAATCCGGGAGAATAGGATGAAAACTGCCAAGAAACGTTTGACACGATTAAGAAATACTTGAAAAATGCTCCGATACTAGTCACACCAGTTCCAGACAAACCACCCATCCTTTACTTGATGGTATGTGAACACTCAATGGGGCGTGTGTTAGGGTAACATGATAAAATAGGGAAGAAAGAAATAGCCATTTATTATCTTAGCAAAAAGTTTACAGAGTGTGAAGAACAGTATTCACCAATTCAAAATTTGTGTTGTGCTCTGGTTTAGGTGACCCGTAAACTCAGACAGTACATATTATACCACACTACTTGGTTGATATCTCGGCTTGAACCATTGAAGTTTCTGATGGGAGCACCAGCGTTGACCAGGAGATTGGCTCGTTGGCAAAAGTTATTGTCAGAATTTGACATTGTATATGTGAGCCAGAAGGCAATAAAAGGAAGCGCCATAGCAGATTTCTTGGCAAGTCGTGCTTCAGAGGATTATGAGCCTCTGAACTTTGATTTCCCAAATGAAGATGTGATGAATATCTTCACGGAAGAAAACAGAATCCTGGATAAGAAAACTTTGAAACTGTATTTTGATGGGGTCGTTAATACCCTAGGACGAGGAATTAGAGCAATGTTAATTTCCTCAAACAATGTGCAATATCCCTTCACAAGCAAGTTAGAATTTCTTTGTACCAACAACATGGCAAAATATGAAGCCTGTGCCATGGGTTTGCAAGCTGCTATTGAAAGAAGGATAGAAAGTCTGAAAGTATATGGGGATTCATCACTGGTCATCTACCAGCTCTGAGGACAGTGGGAAACAAAAGATTCCAAATTGATTGAGTATCGAAAGTTGATCCTTGAAATGATAAAATAATTCAAAGAAATTACTTTCACGTACATCCCCAAAGAAGATAACCAAATGGCAGATACTTCAGCTATACTGGCTTTAGTATTCTTGGCCAAAAGATCTGAGGATATGATGCCAATTCAAATGTAGAGCTACAATACCTATGCTCACTGTTATAGCATAGGGGAAGAGATAGATGGAAATCCCTAGTATTTCGATATCTTGCAGTATGTCAAGTACCAAACTTATCCCAAAGAGGCAGATGATAATGACAAAGAACCATTAGAAGAATGGCCTCAGGATATGTGCTTGATGGTGAAATTTTATACAAACAGGGCAAATATCAAATTTTGTTAAGATGCGTCAATTCCTAGGAAGCCAGAGAAATTTTGGCAGAGGTGCACGATGGAATTTGTGGAATGGCTTTGCAATGACCATGAAGATTATGAGGTATGGTTATTACTAGTCAACTATTGAGGGAGATTGCATTGAATATGCAAAGAAGTGTCACAGATACCAAATATATGTTGACAGAATAAATGCTTTATTTGTACCTTTACATACAATGAACTTGCCATGGACTTTTGTTGTTTGGGGCATGGATGTAATTGGGAAAATTCACCCTAAAGCCTATAATGGGCATCGCTTTATCCTTGTGGTTGTCGATTATTTTACCAAATGGGTGGAAGCAGCTTCACATGCCAATATCACCAGATCTACAGTTTGTAAATTCTTGAAGAAGAAGATCATCTGCCAATATGGATTACCAGAAAGAATCATTACTGATAATGCCACCAACTTCAATGACAAGGTAATAGCAGAAGTGTGCGAGCAGTTTAAAATTACTCATCACAATTTCGTGACTTACCTCCCTAAGATGAATGGGGCGGCGGAGGCGGCAAACAAGAATATCAAGAAGATTATATCAAAAATGACAGACACATACAAAGATTGGCATGAGAAGTTGTCATTTGCCTTTTTTGCATATCAAGCTTTGTACAAACTTCTACTAGGGCAACACCTTATTCCTTAGTCTACGAGACAGAGGCAATACTCCCAATAGAGGTTGAAATTCATTCTCTTTGGGTTTTATCTGAAGTAAAGCTGGATGATGCAGAATGGGTACAGGCTCGATTTGACCAGTTGAACCTCATCAAGGAAAAGAGGTTGAAAGCTATCTGTCACAGCCAAATATACCAAAAAAGAATGATGCGGACTCATGATAAGAAGGTCTGGCCCAGAGAATTCTGAGAGGGTGATCTAGTGCTAAAAATATCTTACAAATACATCGAGATTTTCGTGGGAAATGAATGCCTAACTGGGAGGGGTCATATGTTATCAAAAAGGCATTCTTCGGAGGAGCATCGATCTTAACTGAAATGGATAGTGAAAAGTTGCACAAGACAGTGAACTCAGATTTAGTTAAGAAATATTATGCTTGAAGAATTCAAAAAGAGATTAAAAAGAGAAAAAAAGAAAAGAAAAAAAGTGAAGTGAAAGCCTAAAAGGGGCGATTTGCAAAATGAAATATCTATGGTGAAAACCCAAAAGGGCACCTTAGATATCAAAAAGAAATAAAGAAAGAAAGAATAAAGAGAAAAAAGAAAATAGGTGTTCAAGATGAAAACCCACAAAGGGCGTCTTGAAACCAAAGGAGGATCTGGGTTGAAAACCCGTAAAGAACGGATCAGATATGTTCAGAATAGGCATCCAGAAATAAGAACATCTCAGACACCTAGTATTTCGGAAGAGATTTCACATCTGTAAACGTTTTGACAATGTTCGAAGTTTGTTGGACAAGGGTTCAAGCTCAATGCTACATCTGGTCGATGGGGTTGCTGAATCCTTCATGCTATGGATGTCCGAAGATCTGGTTTTGTTTCTTGATTTTGTTTTTTAAGTTTGCCATGAATTTTCCAAAAAACTCCATTGTATTTTACCTATAAGTTTCAATAAAACTCATGAATTCTCTTCTGAGCTTTCTTAAATTCTAAAGCATAATGAAATGGTTGATATAATGAATAAAAATAGATAATTTCTTGGTATTTCTATGTTTTGAAAGATGTAGGTGAACCTTAACACTCTGGGTTATTGAAGAAGAGTGTATAAAGTGAAGATGGTATTAAATCCCACATTAACAGGAATTCAGAGATAAGAAGGCTTTAAAGATTTGGAATCCAAAGATCATGGAGGTTGTTGTAGAAAATTGTCATGATAAGCTTTAGCAAAGATCCCCAAAATAACATGGACAACAAAGTCTGTCACCCGAAGAACGATAATTTTTATCGCTATGCTCATGTTGAGATGATTGGAGCCACAATGTTAAAACATTATAATGATTGGAACTTGTCCATTCTCTGCCCTATGTGTATCAAAGCAGTACCATTGCTATCTCTGTTATTGTTCCTGCTCGTCGCAATCACTTGGCAGCGGCCCAGTTGGGATAGTCTATGAAGTTTCAAGATGATTCTGAGGCATTGGTGAGTTATGATAGTGCTCCCGGAGTTGTTGTTGTCAGTTTCCCAAGTTGAATAAGAATATCTGCAGTTCCATATTAAGAAGGTAGATATGAATGGATGATTGTCAAGTCATTGATGTGATCACAAAAAAAGAGAGAAAAATGGGAAAAAAGAAAAAAAAATAAACAAGGTGAAAACCTTAAAGGGCGCACTGAGAAAAAAAAAGAAAAAAAAGGAAAAAACCAAAGTGAAAACCTGAAAGAGCGCTTTGAGAAAAGTAACCTAAAGTGAAAACCCGAAAATGTGCTTTAGAGCAAAAGGTCGGAAACGCAGAAAAGAGATTCTAACGATCAATCCTGAATGTGAGATGAGATATCAAAAAAATACAAAGAAGCATAAAAAGGAAGCACCAAATGGATCTCCAAAGAGCAGAAGCTGATTAATTAATCTCAATGAGTCACGGTTCATGCATCATATAGAAAATTAGGGTCATACTAACCCTTATTCAAACACTTTAGTTTGTTTTGACAAGAAATTGATGAAAAAGAAAGAACTCTTAATGTGAAGAGTTCGCCCGGAGAAGAAAGAGCCCCTAGTGTGAATAGTTCATCCCCAGCGAAGAATGAGCTCCTAATGTGAAGAGTTCGTGCAACAAAAAAAGAACTCCTGATGTGAAGAGTTTGCCTAGCAAAGAAAGAGCTCCTAATGTGAAGAGTTCGCCCAGCGAAGAAATAGCTCTTAATGTGAAGAGTTCGCCCACCGAAGGTAAAATTCCCAATGAGAAGAGTTCGCCAAAGAAACTCCTAGTAAGAAGAGTTCGCCTCAGGGTTCCCAATGAGAAGAACTTGCATGATGAAGAATGAGGAGCTCATAATAAGAAGAATTCATCCCTTGGAAGAATGAGGAAGTCCACAATGAGAAGAGCTTGCTTATTCGATGTTCTTACAGAGAAATGGATCAGCAAAAGAAAGAAGATTAGAGAATTTCATAATCAAAAGAACAGCTTCAAGCTTTGGTGGTCAGATGGTTCGGACAAAATTCGCGTCTTTTCAGTCTTTGCCCTATTCCTGTTCCACAACAATGAGCAAAGAGGGGCAGTTGTAATACCCTAATTTTTTTCGGGTATATATATAAGTCATTATAAATATGACCAAAAATAAATAAATAAAGTTGATATAACATGTAAATATAATCCTTAAATAATGGTCCAAAATTCTTTAAAGTCCAGTGTCCTCTTTACATTTTTACACTTTAAATGCATTAGGCCCAAGTTAGAATCCTAAGGCCCATATATTTACAAGCCAAATCTACCAAAGAAACACAAAATCCCAAGTGTGCTTTTTTTAGCCTGCCCATTTTATCCACGTGACAAGCTCCTATTGGCCGAGTTATGTTTCACGTGATTCAGCCCCCGTTGATGTCACCGACATCAACAACTATAAATAGCCTGGAAGAGAGAAAAAAAATCATTAATGCGCAATTATTATAAAATAATCGAGGAAAGAGAAAAGGGGAGCTAAAAGGACTTACCAGAGGACGTCGAGGAAGACGAGAAGAACTCGGAGACGTTCGCTGAGGCATCACCAGAATCTGTTGAACCCGCTGGGAAGGTAAAACTCCTTCTCAACTTTTTTCCTTGCAACCAAATACCTAAAAATTAGATCTAGGTTCATAAAATTAAAAAAACAGTAATCAAACAGATCTAAGAATTATAAACCTTATATCTAAGTTAAAATCAAGCTTGAGGAAGGTTTAAGTCTTATCTAAACGTTGCCGAGGAGGATTTCAGAGATCGGAGAGAGTTAGGGATCTGATGGAGTTAAAAAGATAGGTGAGGGTTCGATTCGGGTAGATTTAAGGCCTGGGATAGGAAAGCTGGTCGGATTCTATTGAACCCGGACCTAGATATAGATTTATGATAAAAAAAATCGAAGGTTTTAAATTTTTAGGGTTTTTGGACGGCGACGAGCGACGGCCAAAAATCACATCACGGCCGTTGAAGCAAGGTTGAAGATGACCGGTGGTTTTGGATGGTGGCCGGCGAACGGCTAAAGGCTTGCCAATGAATGGTGGTGAAGGATTAAGTGGGGGAGTTTAGGGCAGCCGGAGGCGGTGTTCATCCGTGTTCTTCATTTCATGAAGAACACGATGAACATTCAACCAAAAGAGGCAGTTTTGATTCAGATTTGGTTTGATTTCTGGGTTTGGGATGTTTAAACTCAGAGAGTTTGAGGGATGAGTGAGAGAGAAGAGAATGAGTGAAATCAATCTATGACCGATTTAACTCAGTCTAGGGGCTTTTATTGCCCGAGTTAAACGGCGTCGTTTTGGTGTCGGGTTAACTTGACCCATGAGACCGAGTCGTGTCGGGCAAGGATCCGCACCCTTTTATCATGGGTCTCCTATTTTGGCTTTTAAATTTGTAAAATCTTTCATTTTAGTTACTGTTTTTTGTAATTTGGCACTAGTATCTTAATAATAATTCAATCCAGTCCTTTCTTTAAAATGTTAATTCATTTAATTATTTAATTGGTGTATGTTGCATGATTTAAAATAAAGCATATAGTATAATTGTTTAGATAATTAATTCACTTAGCTTAAATAATTAGAGCCTTTAAATTTAAGTTCTTTAATTAATCAAATAATTCAAATAGGTGAGATAATTTTAGAAAATAAATGATTATTAAATGGAAACTTTGAAGTTCTAAATTGATTAGTGTCTCATTGTAATGAGATGTTAATCAAAGGGATTTTTTTAGTTGAACATTTAGTATTTCATTCGAACTTAGAACATATAATCATACATAGTTAATTAAATTAGGATTAGATTTAAATAGTTAGAGTCATTAAATAATTAAGAATATTATTGAGTTAGGGCTTAATATGGATAGTGCCCAAATATTTGGGTGTTATCACATAACCCCTAAATTGGATAATATTCATAGATTCTTAAATTAATCAATTGGAGCCCTAATTAGGTTTAAACTTAAAATTGACAAGAAAATAAATGGACACGCATTAAAATCTTTTGTGTTGAGATACATTTTTTGAATACGAATTGAAGTATCCTAAAGTAACTGGATGTTTCAAAACTTATATTCGTTTAAAATGTATTTTCTTACAAAAGGATACTACCATTCGGAATAAAAATTCATTTAATGATTAAGGATTAAATTAAATTCAAATTATTGTTCGAAATGCCAAAATGCTACGTGAAATTAAAAAGGTACCGATAACGTGCGTTTGTAGGGTGCTAATCCTTCCTCACACGTAATCGACCTCCGAACCATAATTTTAAAGAAATGAATCTTTGGTTGTTTTTATGGTGTCCGGTCTACCAAAGTGACCGGCGGCAACTCCAAATGTATTTTTTAAGATTAAATAAAAGGAAAACCTATTTTATGATTAATTAAGCGAGAAACTTGATTTAATATGAAAAGCCCTGATTTTCAAAAAGAATTTAATCGCCAGGTTATTTTAACATTCGATTTATAAATGGTCGCCACAATTACCTACTAAAATATCAAACTAATCATGATTAACAACTTAAAAGCTTCCGTAAAGAGTAGGCAAGGCATGCCCAGGCCAGCTGACCTGACCCCCCGAGTCCGACTACGACACTATTAATTTGTTCAGGTCCAACAGAAAAAGACACCTACAATTATACCAGTGTATGAATTCAGTTTTGACTTCTGCACACCCAAAGCCAATTACTTGTTTGTAAGGTATGGTCGCACTAACCTTTAAATTCTGATTTGAGTATAATCCAAGCAGCTTTGGCTTTCTCTATATTATTGTTTCCCTTCAAATCAATCGTCATCCATTCCATATACATACATTAGTTCCATTCCATCGCACACATTCTAACTAACATCGTTTCTATAATAATAGTGATGGTATGGACTAAACTGAACATAGAGTAAATTTTAAAGTTTAAACTGTGAAGCTTAAAGAGTTTAAAGACTAGTGGTATAATTTTACCATTTTGACGAACATAGAAATGAACATGTTGGCGAACATTAAATGAGCATATTCGCCAACACTAAACAAACGAACATGTTCAAAAATAAATAAACAAATGCGATATTAAAAATTTAAACGAACATAATCACATTCAAAAATAAATGAAAGAACACAAACAGAGTCTTGTTCATTTAAACTCAGTTCATTTACACCCCTATTCATATTATGTCTATCCATAACCGTCTACGATCATACGATACATGCGCAGGGACGGATGTAAGTGGAGGGTGGGAAGGGCAATCCCCCAACATTGATGGTTTAATTATAATTTAGGCTATTGATAGTTTTGAAACCATTTCAATTAAGTCATCGCTCCTCCCAAAATTATATGGCATAATTTGTTTTTAAAACTTTATCAGTTTTAAAATTAATTAACTTAAGCATTGACTCTCTAATTTTACTGATTTAATTACTTTTATAAGACCTTTTAATTTTAAAATTAGTAAAATTAAATCTTAACTTCTTTAATTCTTAATGTTCAATTACTTTTTAAGATCTTAATTGTTCCAAAATTAAATAACTTATCCGCTCACGATTCAATTCTATCTTCGTCCATGTATATGCGTACATTTACATATAATGTATGCATTTTAATGTCTAATGCTGCTGCATGATATTGCAAAATGCTATATATGGGCATGGCAAAGGCATGTGCAATCTGAAAAAGTAGTTTCCTTTAGGATAATAATTGGGTGTTATGTACATAGCAGCGGCTGTCCAGGGCCTCCAGGAAGGCATGCTGTCATATTTCAACAATACTAATTAAGCTCTTGTTTTTTTTTTCATTATTACTAACCAGTGACCTAATTAATTGCCTGACGCAGAATTAACCGATTGATTTTAAGGAAAAAGAGAATATTATTTATCGTAAGAAATTAAAATTCGAATAATTTTATTTATAATGTGTATATACATTATTAAAAGTTTAAAATATATATAAATAAATATTATCTTATAATTACCTTAAAATTATTAAAAAAATTGTACCCAAAAACAAAATACAATATTAAATATAAGTAAGGTTTTAACCTTTTGGGACCCTTAAGATTAAAGGGTATATTTTGAGTGCACAAGTCAAAAAGTGAGATGGTCCAAATACCATGAAAATAAAGTAAAAGCATTATTTGGATTGTTTTCTAATTTTACATGTACCTTTTCAATGCTTCGTGTGGCCTTAAACTTTGTCTCCTACTTTAATTATCTGTCTTTCTTTCTTTCTAGATTTTAGCTTTTCACAAGACCAAACACACCTGATTCTTTTCTCTTTAGCAACCAAAGCCACATTTTTTTTCAAATTAACTCAGTTTTTATTTTTCAAGGTTTCTAAGAAAATGTGCAACTTTTTCTATAATACTAAAGTTTAATTCTATCTATGTTAAAAAAAGGTTAATTCTATCAGGTGTTCTCGTGATATCATCAGGATTTTAGTTTGGTATTAAAATTTTAAAATATTTTAAATAAACATTAGTCAAGTTCTATTATTATCGGTCTAAAAACAAAATGCTTTTTTTAATCTATCATAGTGTATATCTTAAACTGGATTTTTCTCCGATGGTTCTGTCTTTCACCTTTGCGGGTGGTTTTTTTTTTTTTGCCTCTTTTTTGCCCTGATTTAGTCATCGTCGATTTCAAATCATGACACGAAAAATCTATTAAAATTCTTGTTGCATCTCTTTCTATGATTATTCTTCCGTGACCCCATAAATGATCATGCGGGTTGATGAATGGTAACTGATTTAGTGTCTCTCTCGTCGGACCTGGTTTTCCCCTTCATTTTTGGGTGATTGTCGTCCTCTGCTTTGCAACATTTTTTTTTGTTTTTACGTTTTGGTATTTGTAATAACGGTCCCTTCGGTGAGTGCTTGACGTGTTTTTATAAAAATATTTGAGATATAATCGCCACCAATCTTTTTTTTTAATTTAAGTGAGATTGGATCACCTGAAAATCCGACTATTTTAGTAAAACTTGTTTTTGTGTCATTTGATTAAAACAACGAGTTTTAGTTTGTGAAACCAGAAAAACAGGTTCGGAAGTCAGTTACGTGTGGGAAGGATGAGCACCCCCACAACGCCCAAAATTGGTATATGGTCGATTAAATATTGTCTAAATGGTGGAAATTAAGAATTCAAATTTAATTTTAAATTTGTGATCCCTTAAAATATTTAAAAGAATATTTCTTGGTATGAAAGGAATTTACACCCCTATATTGGGGCATAATTTCCGTTAGATTCCTGAATGAAGGGAACCTATTTTGAAAATTATAATTTAAAAAAATGGTATTTTGCAATAGAGATCAACAGAAAGCGGCACCGCTTACGTTCGAGGTATGTTTTTCACGAGAATCCCTGATAAAAGATTTTAATTTAAAATTCAATTAAAATAATGTACATGATATATATACAAATATATATATGTTAGATTATAAATATTACGAGTATAACAACAACAACAATAATAATAATCCTATGAGTACTGATATTATAAACATAATAATAATATAAATATTACAATGAAATAAATAAATAAAACAAAAATAGTGACCAAAATATAAAGAAATGCAAGTTAAAGGACATAAATGTAAAGGATACGGAAGCAAAAGGGCTAGAAATGTAATTATCCCATTCATAAAAAATACGCGGATCTTTCTCCGAGTCGGGTCATCGTGCGGGTTACAATAGGGGCAAAACAACGTCGTTTTGTATCCCCCTAAATACAAGCTTTTTGCCCAAAAAATTCATTTGGGATGAAACCCTTACAAAAAATTCAAAGCTCTCTCTCACTTTCTGCTCTAACTCAGACGACCGGCCGAGTCTTCCGCCGCAAACCGCCACATGCCATTGTAGGCTATCGTTTATCGACGACGACGACCCGCTGCCTCCGACGATCGAAACTCATGCAAGAAAGGTTGAAAGGTTTGGTTTTTTTTATCCTAAACACCGACTTGCCCTTACTTTCTTCCAAAGATCACTCATTTTGCATAGATCTACAAAAAATGAAGAGTCTTTACCTTCTCTTTTCTTTTTGGTTTTCTTCCTTTTATGTATATTTGGTTATTTTTATTTTTCATTTTATCTCTAAGTCTCCCATTCTTTTTGTATCTAAAAAAACTCTCCAAAAGCCCCTTTTATGTTGTTGCATATGGCCAAATTTACAGGGGAGAGCGGGTGAATATCGAATGGACAGGTTGAGAGGTGATAATGCAAAAGGGATAAGGATGGTGTCAGATGGGCGGTGGCCGCAAAGCAGGGCAGTGATGGCAGACAGTGGGAGCTTGAACTGGAGGCAGCAACGGCGGCTCAAGTTAGATGTCTGCAGCTAGGGTTAGTCTTTAGGTTAAACTAGAATGGGTAATGGGTTTGGTTATTGGGCTCATGTATTGGATAATGTAATGGATCTTGGGTATTGGGCTATATTTGTAATATGTTATCAGATTTGATGTTGGGTATTTGGGGTATGGGCTTGTGAGGGTTTATGGCTTGTAATATAATAAATTTTAGGCTTTAAGGCTCGAACAGAAAATGGGTATTACAGCTACCCATCTTTGCTCATTGATGTGTAACAGGAATAAAGCAAAGACAAAAGAATAACCATTTTTGTCTGGTCTGGTCTGGGTTCTTTTCTCTGGCCACCGCTCCTTCTTGGGCTTCACTTGATCTTCTCACTACTCTTGGAGGCAAAATCTAGGAAATCCGTTGGAGAGGTAAAATCTTCAAATTAAGGTGATCCATAGGAGGAGTCCAAACGAGTTCGCTTGCTACGACATTGACAACGATGCAATACTGGAGAAAATTTGACCTAGCTGCAATACTGACGAAGAGACAAGGTATGCAAAACTTGATCAAACTGCAACACTAACGATGAGACAGGATCGAAGGATGAAGGTTCTGACATTTGATCCGACTGCAATAATGACAAAGAGGCAAGCTCGAAAGATGAAAGTTTTGATATTTGATCTGTCTGCAACACTGGCGAAGAGGCGGGATCAACGAAAATTTTTCTTTTCTTTTTTTGTCTTTTTCTTTTTCTTTTTATCTTTTATCTTTTTCCTTTTTTGTCTTTTATAACGATTTTTGTTGTAAAATTAAAGGGTATATGATAAGATGGTTTATCCACTCCGCCCAATTTTGGAGAAGTATAATCTGTAAATTTGGGTAATCCACCCCACCACCGACGGAGAGACAGATTCTAAAAGGTTGATCCGCTACAACATGGATGAAGAGGTGGGATCTAGAGAAAGTTCTAATCAAGCTACAACTCTGACAAATAGGCATGATTTGAGAGTTTGATCTACTACACCACTAGCGGAGAGGCAGAATCTTAAAGTTTGATTTCGATCAAGCTACAACACTAACGAAGGGGCACGATCTGGGAGTTTGATCCGCTACACCACTGACGGAGAGGCATGATCTGAGAATTTTGGTACAGCTACAACACTGACGAAGAGGCAAGACCTGAAGAAAAAGTTTGATTCTAATCAAGCTACAACTCTGACGAAGAGGCATAATCTAAGAGTTTGATCCGCTACAACACTAACGAAGAGGCATAATCTAGGGAAAGTTTTGATCAAGCTACAACTCTGAAGAATATGCATGATCTGAAAGTTTAATCAGCTACAATACTGACGAAAAGGCAGGATCTGAGAGTCTTCGGACATTTGGTCTAGCTACAACACCAACGAAGAGGCAAGACCGAGATTGGATCTTTGAGTTTATTTTTTATTTATTTTCTTTTTTTCACTTTTTTCTGAAGAACTAGCTATGATTCTGAGGTGATATTCGAAAAGAGTTTAGTATAGCTGCAACACTGACGAAGAAGCAAGACCTGGAAAGGGTTCGATCCGTTATACCACTGACGGAGAGACTAGATCGGGAATAACTTTGATCTGCTACACCACTGACGGAGAGACTAGATTGGAAACAGGTTTGATCTACTACACTGCTAGCGAAGAGGCCAGATCTGGAAGAAGTTTGATCAATTACACCACTGACGGAGGCAAGAACTTGGGGTTTAATTTTGATCAAGCTACGATTCTGACAAAGAGGCGCGAACTTGGGGTTAAATTGTCCTTATAGAAGGACGGAGTTAAGAAACTCTTGTTTTTGACGAAAATGTTCTTATGGAAAGACGGAGTTAAGAAACTCTTGTTTTTGAGGAAAATGTCCTTATGAAAGGAAGGAGTTAAGAAACCCCTAGTTTTGAGGAAAATGTCCTTATAGAATGACGAAGTTAAGAAACCCTTATTTTTGAGAAAAATATCCTTATGAAATGATGGGGTTAAGAAACCCCTATTTTTAAGAAAAATTGCTTATGGAATGACGTAGTTAAGAAACTTCTATTTTTGAGAAAAATGTTCTTATAGAAGGAATTAATTTCAGAAAATTGCTTTGAGAAACAAGTGCAAAGTTAGTTTCCGGTAATGTATTTATGCAAATGACAAGCATATGTGATGATACAGGGATGCATGAAATTCTTGTCAGAATCTTCAAGTTATCAATGCTAGAAGTCATGACGTATGAACATACTTGATGATGCAACAATGCATATGCTTTCATGTATGCCCTTAGGATGGATGAAGATGCATATGATACTTGCGAAAGTCCTTTTTCTTCTGGCCCAGCTTGATCTTCTGATCCATTCTTGTTCCAAATCTACCCCAATAAAAGTTTGCCACCAAATTTGGTTGTTCTCATTCTGAATTTGAATTTTTGAGCTGAATAATCTTGACATCATTTTTTTCTTCTTCTCAAGGGAAATTGAATTTATCATTGGTCAACTTTTCTCAAGTCTGTTTTGATGCCCCACTTAATCTTGGGCTCGGATATCATTATTGGGTACTTTGAAGGCTTCAAACTTTTGATCTGAGTATACACCTACCTTAGGTCCATGTACTTTAAATCTCTATAAAGAGTAATGCAAGAAATCTTTTGTTTCTCAACCATGCAAGATGCTTATATGAATGAGCAAAGAATATTATTTTTTTCTAAAATATGATTTTTCAAAATAGGGCCTATATATCTTGTATAGAGGCGTCTTTGAACCACTTGCCGATGATCATCTCGAGTGTAGCTTGTGTCTAGAAGACATCGAATGTTGTGTCAATGTTTGAAGATGTGAAGTGCCTTACCGGCTATTAGGTTTTTGAGGAGGTCATTTCCCATATGCCTAATTTCTAACCAATTTAGGGTGGCTCTCTTTGCCTCACGAACTCAACCCATTCTATTCTTCCCTCTTTTCTGATCTCGATCAAGCATTAGAAGTTTCAACATCTTTAAATAAAGGATAACCCCGTACGGTAGGATGTAGTCTGAAGACAAACTCTTCCACTTCATATATCTATATATAATCAGAATGGTCTTGAGAGACGTACAATGTAGGCCAAGGCTTGCAATTATGAACGAAATGCTATTTCTGCAATGCTTGATTTGAACTTGCTTAGATGTATTGTTTTTCTCTTTATTTTTGGATCGCTCTAGACTACCCATTTTCGGGTTTTCACCCTAGAGTTCATTTCCTTTCTTCTATTGTGGAAATTTGTAGCTTAAGCAAACTTGTACTATGACTACCCATTTTCGGGTTTTCTTTTGGCTGAAAAATTCTACCTATGCTTACCCCTTGAAGGGTTCATTTTTTTGTTTGGGACCTTCACTTCTCTATTTTTCTTTTTTTCTTTTTGCGTTCTGGATTCTCAAATCAACTTGACAGGCTGTTCGAGAACAAATTACCTTATGCATCATCTCACTTCATACCCCTGGATGGACATTATCTTGATTGAAATTTTCCTTCTTCTACTCAAACAAGCTTTTCTTATCCCTTGCCCTAGGGTAACGATGATTCTTGGCTAGAAAGCGGCAAAATATCATGTCATACACAGATATCATCAAGGAAGGGTAGTCTTTAGTTGGATAGATGTTTGGGGTTAACATGATATTCAAAAATCTTAGACAATAATGCTTGAGAGGAAATATTCACTCAAAATTTATGTTTGGGTCCTTTCCATCGCTCCCTATCTCGCTCAGTTGCCCTTCTGCTAGCCTAAGTAGTATTGGAAGATAGATCACATCCCCCTCATTTTCACATCTTTCGATTTCCTTTAGACACACGGTTGCTTGAAATCAACCTTCGAATTGGAACAAATGTCGCTCCTAAAAAATATATATGTATGTATGGAAAAATCATAACATATGAAAAGTTTAAATTTTAATAAAATTTGTAGAAATGCATCATTCATTAAAAACAAACGCACACATAGCCTTACAAAAGATCTTTTTTTTACCTTTGGGCCTACGCAAAAGGTTTGTTCCAGGCATTACTCAAAAAGAGATTTAAACGAAAAATATGTCTTATACAGTTGTCTATAGATCAGACAGATCTAACACTATCTCTTTTTCAGTTTGTCTCAGGGACTCCATTGTTGAATTTTAAAGTGTCATTTTCAATCAAATTTTGTACCTTGTTTCTCAAGGCTCCACAATTCTTGGTAGTGTGGCATGTGCTTCTTAGATGATAATCACACACAACATTAACATCATAGCTTTCTGGGTAACGAGGCTTTTTTGGCTTAGACTAAACTGGGGCTAACAAGTTTTTTTCTCAACAAGCATCGGAAGCAACTCTGTATATGTTATCGGAATTGGATGGACAACTTTCTAAAATGGTTTTTTTAGTTTTTGTTATTTTTTATCCATATATTAATAAAAAATGTTTTATTAATGTTTACATTATTTTAGTATTTTAATATTTTTTTTAAATTCATATTTTTACCTAAAAAATAGTTTTGCCCTCGTACTTACCCAGAAAATTAATTTTGTCCCTCTTCCACGACATCTTGGCACATGGACTGCCATGTCATCACAAGTGGACTGTCACATCAACACCGTAAACTGTCAAGTTAGCACTGTAGACCTCTACGCCAGCACTATAATGGTCAACATTGACTTCCATCAGTCAAGGGACAAACGGTGATGTAATTCGACTACTTTAGTAGCTAAACTGATGTGAAAATACCATCGGCAAAATTGATAAATTGTGATTACTACATGGGCAAAAGTGACCCTTAAGCCTAGTTTTATTTTTATTTTTTTGAAATAGAATGCTTTAGTTTTATCCGAGTACCCCAGGATTTTGGGTACTTGGAATTTTTAGGTACCAAAAAATCGGCCCGTGACCCAGCCCATAAGAACCGGTTACCCGTAAAGTTCGGGTACTCGTAAAATCGGGTACTAGATACCCGATTAACTTTTTTATATATTTTTTAAATTTATTTTAAAAAAATGCATAGGAAACACATAAAATTTCATGATATATATTTCAAACACAAAAATATTGATTTGAGGTTAGTTTTAAGAGAGAAATATTTGGATATATGTATATATATTAAAGTTTATCGACAAAAGAAGATACTTATCTCGATCATGATTTTTCTTTCGAATCTCATGTTGACAAATTAATATAAATATTTTTGAAAAATTCAAAACTTAAAAGTATATAATACAAGTATAAAAAGAAGTTAGAGATTTAAAATTAATTTTAGGGAAAAATAGTAAGAAACATAAAATAAAAATAGAATTTAAAATTTAAAATATATAAGTATTAAAATTGCCGGGTCGGGTCGGGTACCTGGTGATAAAAAAAATTCGGCCCTTACCTAGCCCGACTATCCGGCCTGAAAAATTCGGGTATTTCATTATAAATACCCGGTAATTTTCAATTGAGTAGGCGGGGCGATGGTCGAGTAGTTCAGGCCAAATATTTTTTAACACCCCTACAATATTCATTCTCATTGTTATAAAAAGGCTTAAAGGCTACTTTTGCTCCTGTAGTAGTATCAATTTATCGATTTTATCCCTATGATATTTTTCCATCAATTTGAACCATAAAATAGTAAAATTATATCATAAAAAAACAAAGAATTTCTATTCGCGTACTGTTTAGGTGGAAAAAAACCCAATTACTAGTATAATTTTAATACAAGTCCTAAATCAATGTCATGCATTCATTGCTACCCCCCTAATCACCATATTCACTTCATCGGATCCCTAGAAATTCTCGATCGTATGCCTACCTCTCTACTTTTTTTTTAACCTAACGCAATTTCAAGAGTTATAAGATTCCCTCAAAATTATTGTCCAAAAAAAAAAGATTCCTTCAAAATTGAAGTAGGTTATGTATCGCTTTTTAATAATGTTGTTGAATCCTAAAACATTTTTATGACACAAATAACATGTATCTATTGAGGCTAAGGTGTTTTCTAAAACATGACGTTTGAACAATACTATTAAATTGTTCTGATTTATATTCTTAATTCTTTTATACTTTTAAAAATAATATCCAAAATAATACGTACTTAAAAATATTTTTTTACAATTTAAACATTTAAATTTTAAACTAAGTAATATCAAATTGACTCCCTAAATCATTCAACTTTTAAACCTCAAAATATTTTAAAAGCACTTCGCAAACGTTGCCAGATCAGGGAAGTAAGAAGTTTTAGGTTAAATTCTAAGGTTAGTATTTGCACTAAATATAAGTTGTGGATTTAGTGCATGTGCTCTAATTTAGTCAATTTTAGTCTATATACTTTTTAAAATTTAAAATTTCAATCATGACTCAATAATATAAAGATAATATAAGTAAATTACACAATTTAAGATTATCACATCAGAGAACGCAAACTAAATCTGTAACTAATATATAATATAGAGAGACTAATGAGAAAATTTCACAATTATCATCTGAATCGGGTCTAAAAATTCAAAAACTAAATAACACGAGAACTAAAACTGATTAAACTAAAGTATAAAAACTAAATCTATAAGTTGAGAATAATAAAAGTACTAGTCATAGAATTTAACCAAAAGTTTATTACAGAGAACTCAGTGTGAAAGAGAACTTTTTTACACAACACCAGTGACCAAACACAATTATTTGATTATTCTACAATGTTTAGTTTAATTTTGAGACCAAACTAAGCATAATGCATGATACGAGGGATTGACGGATGAAACGCTTGCTTTTTGGCAGCCTTTGCTTGAATTCTGGCTGAAAGAGACACACATGTTGTTGGAGGTCCCAAACCTTCATTACAACGCATTTAATAATTAATTATTACAAAAAAAACATTTGAGCTAATAATGCCTGATGACGGAAAAATTAAATTATTCGACTAAATTTAATATAAAAATATTTTATTTATTTTGATCCGACTTATAAATTTATAAACTCGATTTGATTCAAAAAATTTTAAATAAAAATTAAATTATAAAATAATTTTTTGAGAAAAACTTCAATACACAGGCTGTGTAACACAAACCTTTTAGTTTTAGGCGTTAAGGATTTAGTTCAAAGTTTTGAATTTAGGGTTTTAAGTTGTAGTATTTAGAATTTAGAGTTTATAGTTTAATTTGTTAGAGTTTATGTTTGGTAATTTAGGATTTGGATTTATATTGTCAAAATTAAACCTTTTTTGTGTGGATAAATTAGGCTTTATTCATCCAAAAGTACTAACTATACAAACATACAAATCAAATCAAAGAAAACAAAACAAAACCTATACCAGCCCCATTCTACAGCTAAACCAGAATGTCCAAGCTTCCTAAAGGCCAGTAATCTGGAACGTATAGTGTGTTTTCAAGTTCGAATAACTTAAATTTTTTAATAATTAGTTGATCAGTTTTTAAGTTCGAATCGAACCTCTTAATTCTACTTATTATATATATATACACACATATTAAAAGATATAGAGAAATATATATGTATATTGTATATGGTTTTAAAAAAAACGTTTTAAATTTAAATTAATTAGTATCATAACATTATAAATATTTATAATTAAATTTGGACATACTTGAATAATTCAACTCAAAAAAATTCAAATAAAATTTGAGTTAAAAAAATATGACTCTTCAACTCGACTAACTCAAATTTATTAACTCAATTCGACTCGGCTCGATCGAATATGCACTATTACGACTTCTTCTCCATAGGACCACCATCTGTTTACCAGAAAGCATAATCACAAAGAGAAACGAACAGATTTGATTTGAATTCATTAAACAAAAAAAAGCTTATAATCAACCATTAGCTTTGTGTTTACGTTTTTTGCCACCCCATGATCAGATTTCTACAAAAGTAGTATGTTCTGATTTTGCCCGTAAAAAACAAGGAGGAGAGGAGGATAAGGAACAGAACAGGACCTGTCTTTGAGTGTGAACAAAACAAACTGTTGTGTTGTTGGATTGGTGTCCGAAATCCGAAATCCGAAATCCGAGCTCCAAACCCAAAGAGGTCCTACTTGGTTAATTTATGACTAGACGGGTGTCAAAATTCAAATTTGAGACGGAATTGTTTGTTGTACTACGTAACGTACCTGTTCATCCATCATGCTTTTCAGCGCGTAAGGGCCACTTTCTTAAAAATTTAAAACTTCAGGGGGGATTTCAAAATGTTGGGTTTTTGATTATGCACTGCTTTCAAATTCCAGGCATGTTCTGGGTGGGTTTTCGTTTTATATTTCGTCGTCTTCTTCTTCTGGTCAGAGATTTCTGCCTTTCCTGTAAAATCAATCAATCAATAATATATTTAAATTTGAAGTTGATTTTCAGTTAATTTTATTTATTTGTAAATGCTTTTAATTTATGATCTTCGAAAAATCTAAATATCCAAGATTTAATTCTTAAATGTTTACAAAGGGTATAATATAAGTGTTTGTAAATATTTTTAAAATTTTAAAAGTTTAATCTTTAATAATAATATAATACTCAAACAATAATTCATTATTTTAATATTTTTAAATTATGACAAGTGCCCTTTCTGTATGTTTAAAAAATTAGAATACACTTCGACTTAAGATATATGTTTTATAAAAATAATTTAAATTTGAACAATTTAATATGTAAATATATGTGAATTTATTGAGACCTGAGATACATATAGTACTTTGTACTAAATAATATGATAAAAAATTAAAAAATATTTTTTTCAACTATATAATATGATTATAAAATAATATATATTTATTAATTTTAGTATTTTAATATTATAGCTCCAAATTTAAGGATAGGTATTTTACCCGACTCGATTTGATCGAGTCAGGTTTTTTTAATTAAAAATTTGAGTTCGACTCTAAGGTGAAAATTTTTTGATCCAACCCGACCCAAGACAAATAATATAATTTTTTATATATATTTTTAAAGAATATTTGTAATAATAATACCCCTATTTATATATTTTTATAATTAAGTCCTTAAAATTAATTTTTTATTTATAATTTGGTCTCTAAAACTATTTTTTTACAATTAGGCTCATACAATTATTTTTTTTTACAATTTGATCCTTAAAATTAAATTTTTTTAATATTGCAGTGTCAGGGTTGTGTTTATGTATATAAATTTTAAGTCGGGTCGGGTCATATTTTTAAAGGATGTGGTCGGATTCGAGTTTAAGATAATTATATTATGTTCGAATTTGAGTGGATCAAAAATCTGACCAATGCTCATCCCTACCTGAATATTTTTATTAAATTTTATTTATTAAAATCTCACGTAAACGGCATAATGACTCAAATATGGTTGCTGAATTTTTTTCCAACAATATGGTCCTTAACAATTTAATTCCAAAAATATGGTGAATTACTGTTCACAGTCAGAAGTCAGATTGAGCTCTACCTGACTTCATTGTTCATCCACTTTTCTAGGTGTTTTTTTGAGTTAAAATATTAAAGACGGTGGGAGAAGAGTCCGACTTCAGTGTAAAATACTGTTTAAAGTCAGAAGGAGAACAATCTGATTTTAATTTTTTATTTTTTTAAATCATTGTTCAAAGTCGAATAAAAGTTTATTTAACTTCTAATTTATACAATAAACCATCATAAATTTAAAATTAAATAAAGAAAATCATATTTTAAAAAAATTTAAACCACAATATTGGTAATTTTGCCCTTAAACATATTAGTAAAAAGAAGGAGGAATTGTTTTTCCCCCCACTAATCTAATCTTTTTTGTGTGCTTCTTTTAACATATTATAAACCTCCTACCAGTTCTGGAGTGTGCAGGAGCACTTTTTCTTTTCAACAAACAAACACAGACAATCCCTATATTACTCTCCTCCTCCTCCTCCTCCTCCTCTGGCCCTTCTTCCTTGTAGCACTATTTTCACACACATCAAACCATTCCCTCTGCATTTATTTTTTTCACAGAGATTCCTTCACAGCAACTCATTTCATTGGAGAAACCGCCTTCTCCCTTCACCATTCCACCCCAGTCCTCTCCAAAGCCTTTCAAGAAAAGCTTCGTCTCCACATTAATGGAGGCCGCCACCCTCCGCTCTCCTTCCTTCAAGGAAGACACCTACTTCGTCTACCACCTCAAGCCTTCCGACAAAAAAGCACTGCAAGATCTCAAGGATAAGCTCACGGCCTCCGTCGGCCCCGACGCCGAATGCTCGATGTGGGGCATCCCTCTTCTCTCCGGCGACGAAAAAGCCGACGTCATTCTCCTCAAGTTCTTGCGAGCTAGGGACTTCAAGGTGTCGGACGCGTTCCACATGCTGGAGAAATGCCTCGCCTGGAGAAAAGAGTTCAACGCCGACGGCATCACCGACGAGGACTTGGGGTTCAAGGAACTCGAGGGAGTCGTCGCTTACATGCACGGATACGACAGAGAAGGTCATCCTGTCTGTTACAATGCTTACGGAGTTTTCAAGGACAAGGAGATGTGCGAAAAAATGTTTGGGGACGAAGAGAAAGTGAGCAACTTTTTGAGATGGAGAGTTCAGGTTATGGAAAAAGGAATCAATCTGCTGCATTTTAAGCCTGGTGGAATCAACTCCATTATTCAAGTCACCGATCTCAAGGACATGCCGAAACGAGAACTCAGGGTTGCTTCTAGCCAGATCCTGTCTTTGTTTCAAGACAATTACCCAGAAATGGTTGCTCGAAAGGTACTTCAGAAAATTCATTAAATGTCTGTATATCGGTTCGCTTTTTATTTTCTAATTCTTCACATCTTGCCTTTGGTCTTAGATTTTCATCAATGTCCCATGGTACTTCAGCATGTTGTACTCAATGTTCAGTCCATTTCTAACTCAGCGAACTAAGAGCAAGTTCGTTATCTCCAGAGAAGGATTTACAGCCGAAACGCTCTATAAGTGAGACCCCTCGGCTTTATCGAGTTCTTTGGATATTTTCAGTTTCCTATAGTTATTTGTTTGTTCGTTTGTTAGGTTTATAAGGCCAGAGGATGTTCCTGTACAGTATGGAGGACTGAGTCGACCCAACGATTCGCAGAACGGTCCTCCGAAACCGGCTTCCGAGTTCTTCGTCAAAGGAGGGGAGAAAGTGAACATTCAAATCGAAGGAATCGAGGTAAACTCGTGTTCTTTTTTCATAATGAATTGGTATGCAAAATTTGTGACTCTAGAGAAAGAGATAATGGTTATCGATTATGTTTTTCAGGGTGGTGCAATCATAACATGGGATCTTGTAGTAGGAGGGTGGGACTTGGAATACAGCGCGGAGTTCGTGCCGAACGCCGAGGGCGGCTACACCGTCGCAGTGGAGAAGGCGAGGAAGTTGGGTCCAACGGAGGAGGCGATCCACAACGCCTACACGGCGAGAGAGGGTGGGAAAATGGTGCTTTCGGTGGACAATACAGCATCCAGGAGGAAAAAGGTTGCCGCTTATCGTTATATTGTCCGCAAATCAAGCCTGGATTGAGGTGGTGGGAGTTTTGATTTTTGTTCTATTTACTTTTTCCTTAATGGCTGTGAACCCTTTTATTTTATATTTGTTTCTTTCTAGTCTACTTGAGAGGGACTAATCTGCTAATATCATATTAGTATTGGTGTTCTTGTCATATGGCTTAGTATAAAATAGTAAATACTATCTTTTTTTGTGTTGTAATCCTATGATAGGAATCCTAACATAGCACATGATGTTGATCAAGGATGACCTAAAGGGTGCGGAGGGCGCGGCCGCCGTGTGATTTAATTTTTTAAAAATTATATATGTATTTTTATTAAAAAATTATTCTCTTCTTTATAATTTTATAAATTTGTTTCTTAAAATTTTTAAAGGTTTGCCTCTTCTAATATAAAATTTTGTTACGGTTCTTGGTGTGAATCATGTCTTATTTGTTGCCAGACCTGTATGTGGGTCAGTTGAATGAAAGTAAGGATGTAAGAAGTTGACCTGATTTGTAAAATTGGCTGAAATTGACTTGAGTCAGAATCGTTTATGACTTGAGGTGGTGGTGATCCGAAATCGATTTGAGTCTGAATTAGTGTTGATCTGAATCCGAGTTGGACTTGAAATTTTTGGATCTGAACTCAAGCTACACCTGACTTCAGAATGACCTAAACTCGAATTCAACTGATAATGTGATAATCGAACTTGCCCTGCATCTGACCTGATTTATAATTGACTCAATCTGTAAATGATCTGACTTGTTATTTATCTAACTTGTAATAACTAATAAGTTACAATTAATAAATTTGTGAGATTATGAATTTATTATATTACAGTGTGATAAAAATACACTTTCACAATTTAAGGTACATATTAACTATGATCATTAAATTAATGTGTTTAGTTTTTATATTTATAAATTATAGTATATAAAAATATTTAAAAGTTTTATTAAATATCTAAATGTTGTCAACATAATTCCTTAAGCTTTATGATTTATGGTTTAATATTAACAGATTATGGACTTGTATAATGTTATTGGTTTATGAGATCAATTTTGATTCTTTGAAATTTATGGTTTATTTTAGTATTTAGTTTATGGTTATTGGTTTATATGATTAATTTGGATTCTTTAAAGTTTAGGGTTTAGTATCAATAATTTATGATTTAGCTTATGGTTATTGGTTAATGAGATTAATTTAGAGTTCTTAAGATTTATAGTTTTGAGTTTAGTATTAATGGCTTATGGTTTAGTATAGGTTATTGATTTACGAGATTAATTCCGATTCAACTTGTTAATTTATGCATTTAAATTTGATTAAATATTTAAATCAAAGCATAATGTATACAATTGAACTAAATTAAAGTTTCAACTTTTATGTGTACAATTACATATTTACATCCAAATAAAAAATTGTGTATAATTATATTAAATAAAAATTTATATGGTGTAATAATAATGTTCGAATTGAATTAACTTATTAAACTTAGGATCTAATTGAACTAAATTAACATTTAGAAGCATAAATCACTGACATAATTAAAAAATTCTAAAACTAAATGTGGAATTTTAATTAAATTAATTTAAATTAGGACTCAATTGAATTAAATTAAAACCTAAAAGTGAAAATTTAAACTTAAATGAAAACATATTAAGTTGGAAGAGCTAAAAAATAATTTATCCTAACCTAAAAACTCAAGCGGGTGAAAAACTTTCTCTCATACCATTTTACTTTAATTAAAATCATAAAAAAATAATTGGTGGGAGATGACAAAAATTTTGAGGGAATTAAGCCCCATAATTTTTAGGTTTTTCCCTCAAAAATTTAAATAGAATATTTTTAAATTTGATTTAATAATTAATTTCATTTGTCTCCTATTTTTTTTGTTCAGTGATTAATTACTTTTTAGGTCCTCACTTGTTTAAATTTTTTCAGTTTAGTCTTAACGTTCACTTTTAAATTTTAGTTTAATTCAATTTATTCATAATTACATATTTTTTAAATTGTAAAATATTTCGGCATCTTAAGGGATATTTTGGTTCATATTAATTTCTAAAATTTTATTTTTATCTGAATTTTACCCACAATTACCATATCGAAGTCTATTTGTACACAATAAGATCCAACTTGAACTTTAACCGAAATCGATATTCTCTGACCTGAATTTTATCTGTCAACGACGTGACCCGACCTGAAGTCCATCCGAACCTGAATTAACCCATTAATTAATTGATTCGAATCCGAACCGTTTTGGCCTGAATTGAAACTTACCCGACCTGAACCCGAACTCAATCCAATTTAAAATCAACCTGATAATGACCTGAACCCGACTTAATTCGAATTAAACAATTAAATTAACCTGACATAATTTGTATTTAATTTGATCTGATCTAACATGACCTGACCTGAAATCTGAACGATTACTAGATTTCACGTACCTAAACGAAAGACAATGGTGTGTTTCATTAAATATGTGCCGTACATGTCCTGACAATTTCACCTCAAATTGGTCCATCTCTGAATTTGCAGGTTTCTATATTTTCCATCTCTTGTTTATTGCTTAGCATCCAAGCAAGCTCTTCTTATTTGTAGAGTAGAATCACATGTAACTTGTTGTTTTTCCTGTCTTTGAATTTGAAAATGACATGTGAAAAACGTGATCAAACTAGGGAAGGATTCATGACATGAGAAGAAACCGCTGTGATTCCTCCATTATTGAATTCACTCTCAAACACCGCAATCTTGCTGACGCATCGTTTCTTTTATATAATAACAAAGAATTAAGCAGAGAACCGATAAAGGTATAATTAGATCTACTTAAGGTCTCGTTTTTCATTGAGTTTGGAGGGTTAAAATCATTTTTCTAGAAAAATTATTTTTGAAAACTGATTAATTTAAACTCAAAAGTTATATATATTTTTAATTTTTGGGTTGAAAATCTTGTTTGGATTTAAAATAATAAGTTTAATCCTTATTAATTTTTAAATCTAACATTTACTTTTTCAAGAATACTTTTCGACAGTGTATCTAAAATATACATTTTATTTTTCCAACAACATTTTTTAACATGAATATCAATAATTAAATCCTTAAACTCAATTTTTCAAATTCACTTTTTCACAACATTTTTTAAGATCATCTTTTCACCGCAATTTTCATAATCTTTAAAAAATTAAGCTTCATTTTTAGTTACGTTTAACAACTTAAACAAGCGTTTGACTATTATTTTTCTATTTAAACGATCGTCTAAAATTAAAACTTTCAGTTTCTACCGACGAGAGTTCAATTTCAATAAACGTTTGCCAACATCAATGACAAACGATTTCTACGGTGAAAAGAAAAAGTCTCATCGGTCGTGGATGATATCTATGGGTGGCGACTTCAGGTCCAATTTGTTTTTCTATTTGAAACTAAAGTGTAAAAAATTGAAGTCAAGAGAGCTTAAAATTAAAATTTTCAAAAATTTTCCTTTCAAGTGGAAACAAACCATTAAAGCTGAATCTAAAGTGGTTGTTCATTACAAAATTAATTTCATTTCAATTTGGTTCTTGTCAGTATAATTTTCTTTCAATTAGGTCCCGATGAAATTAATACATGGACAAAGATCAAAATGAAAAAAAATTAGAATGCAATAAAATTACACGACAAATGATATATATTTGTACAAAAAATTGTTTATTTTAACCCCCAACATCTATAAAAAAAATCGATATAAAAGAGTTAAAAAGTTTGATCAAAACTGAAAAATCTAAAAGCAAAAGTTAAAATACCAAATTTTCAGAATAAAGACGACGAGAATGTGACTACGTGACCTTCCCGGCATGTAGATCTCAAAAAGTTGTATAGTTTAAAAAAGCTGTCTCAAACAAACAACCGATGATCACAAAGTTATGATATTCCAAAGTTTTGAACTCCAGTTATTGTTGAAAAATCAAGTAATATTGAACCAACTTTTCAAAAATTCCAATTTAAGGCCAATTCACTTCCATTTTGTACATTTAGTCCCAAATACAAAAACAATACAAACTGGACCCATAGATGTCGTCCACAATAATTTCTCCCATGAAATATTTTTCAAATTAAAAAAATAACATTATTCATGGTGAATTAAAAAAAATTACATGAGCTTGGGATTCCTTCAAATCTAGTACATGTTTTGGCTGATACGAATCAAATCAATATAATAAATTAAATGTTTCCATTGTCGTAGTCATGCAACGATGTTGATGACAATGGCTATTTCTTGAGGAACAAGCATACGACCGCGCAATCATCGATTTCGGATCCGGGACACCTAGTCCTCCATGCTCGAACAGCATAATCAACCAAAACTTTTGCTGCTGTGGATTGTGATTCTACTGAATCAACTATTGTTATCACCTCCTTGTTTGTTAGCACATCCCACACCTGCAACATCTCATTCGTTAAACAAATGCGTAATTGTCGACTTGAACAAGTGGCGTGACAAAAGACTTGTAATAAGTCTTCTTGACATCAATCTCGAGTTCAATGACCATAAGAAAAGGAAAAGAGAAACTTGATTGATTCAACTTTCTCCGTATGTTACTCGAACTAGGATCCAACAGAACTGTGTTTTTCAACCAGTAATACACTACTGCTCATGGAATCTTATGTTGTTTATACCTAAAGATTATCAAACAATACAATACTAACATGTCGGAATGTATGTTCTTACCCCATCGGTTGCCAAGACTACGAATTCATCTCTGCTTGTAAGCCTTCTATAAGAAACTACAGGAACTGAGCTAACGCCGTAGTTCTTCAAGCAGAAATCACCGAAAGCCCTTGTCATGGCGAGACCGGGGCAATCCTCGTCGGGATTCCATACTCTCAACACATTAGGTTCTTCGTCCATTGCAAAGACCTGGCCTCCGCATTTTTTGATTCTTTCAACTTCATCTAAGTAACACAGCAGAACAAATAACAAAATCAATGTAAAACACCATAGGGAACACATAAACAAAGAAATAGGGTGTGAATTGAGAAGGAAATACACACTTGGTATACTTGGTTTTAAGTCGACTGTGAGTTGAACCGGAAAGAGTCGATTTTTGCTGTCTCTAGTGCAAAGAATTGCCCGAGAGTCACCCAAGTTCGAAATTATCAAGTGTTCATCCTGAAAATGTTGTAAGAAAACACAAAAGAAATCAGGAATACTACTTCAACCAGCTATCTACCAACAAAGCTCTTCCATTTGAGCTGCAGTTCATGGTGTACCTGCTTAACGATAGTTACGGCTGTCGTACCGCTGCAGTAGCTATCAACCGAAAGTCCCGAGCTAAGATCTTCATCCGCTTCTTTGAAAGCTTCAATTAAACTTGCCTCCCAAGAGGAAAATCTTTCCTTGGCACTGCCTTCGTTAACACCAGAACCGCTATCATTTTTACCACAACTTTGCCCATCACTAACAAGTGCATCATTTTGTTTGCAACCATTAAGTTGTGACGTTTCGATGATTGAAGAAAGCTTGGAGGGCAAGCTGTGGCCTACATTGCGTGAAACCTTGTGACCCGACAGACCATGACCGTCAAATACACCGCAGAAGAACGCATCCTTCTCCCCCATAAAGTTCTGGATCAATTTCGAAAATCAATTTGGTGATGAACAACATAGCCAAAGAAATGGTACATGTGCAAGTAGGTGATTAACAGAACCAAAAGGATAGTGCTTATGCTATTGCTAGAGCTAAACATAGCCCAGAGAAACGATGTACTTATTTGGTTGGCCTTTATATGTGGGATAGCTTCCCTCGTGTGCGGTGTGTGTATATATTGGGGTGGTCTGACGACGATATTAAGTCTAGTTCTGTTAGGTTATGATAGATGAGAAATAATAACTCTGTTTGCCCGTCGATAGGCTTAGCAGATAAATCTATCTAGTCGATGTCAATATAGCTTCGAAATGAACTGCCCTCGGAGGTCTTTGGTGTCTCGGACTCCGGAGGCCCCCTTGACGGATGTCCATTGGTTATGACCAAATGAATAGATTCGAAGGGTCGTCTCCGGATGTTTTGGTGAGCGAAGAGGCTTAATACAGATGGTTATGACGGAGATCATTATGAGTATAACAACTGCAATAAGATGCAATGTGAAACATGGCATGCATAATACTAGTGATGAAGCTGTGTGGAACGGTAGGAGCCTGTGAGGGGCAACTGCCTCCGAGTCCCCTCAAGATTTTTTTTTGGTATCTTATGTTTTTTTTAAAAAAAATATTTAAGTTATTCTTTCTTTCAAACATTTATGTTTTTGCCGGACTCCGTCCCTGCTTAACATACTATCTAATGCACATGGAAATTCTCAAATCACCAACCATGGAACAATCCGGTCCACGAAATTAAAAAGGATTTACAATTTGATGAACTAATCGACAATCAAATTGAATTGCGAAAGAATAGAAAGAAAAAAGGTGCGTAGAAAAGTGACCTCCCAAACGGTCATGGCGTCCTGATTGATCCCGTTCTTGCCCTTGCGGCTGTACATTGATATGAAGGGAGAGGAGCCCTGGAATCTGACAATGGCCCCTTTATGTCCGGCATCGGTAGCATCCCCATCGTCACTCTTCTCTAGTTTCTCCGGCAAATCGTCTTCGTCCTCGGGACGGCATTTACCTTTGTGCTTCATATGCGTAGAACAACATGCACCCATGTTCGCACCTCCTCCCCGCACCACCACCCACCAAAAAGCCGATGGGATTCCGGTTATTTTCCAGGGAAATCAGGCCCCAGAATGGTCAAGGAATGGTGCAGGTAGGGACCCGAGGATCAAAGCTTAAATGCGCGGATCCATAAGAGAAGATGTCACGGCCTTCATTTTGTTGGATATCAAATAAACTAGGATTTATAGCACTCCAGCGGAGTGCCGAATGAGACTAAATTATTTAATGGTAGTATTTTTTTAAGAATTAAATAACTTAATTTAACTTTTTATTATAATCAATAATCTGAAATTTATGTAATTGCTCGAACTTTTATCCTTGTCCAACACTTGTTGTCCGATGCATGGATGGAAATATGATCAGAAAGAATTTTCTAAACACATGAAAAATCTAATTATATCAAACATACATATCACGTCTTTTGTCTTCTACATCGAAAGAAAAATGAAAAGTCTTAGAGTTTAAAAACGACAGCGATGCACATCGAACGTGAAGATATCATTATCTGCACGAGTGATAACATAATAGACATGCACATGCACAGAAACTATTTATATGTATACTAAGAAACAAAGAAGAACAATGAATATGAATGAAACGAGCGGGGTGCATATTAAACTTTCAGTTTCCAGCTGCAACTCACCTCATCTCTTAATATGAAGGAATCTGAATGAGAAATCTACCAATACCACAACCAAATAAAAACAAAAATCTATGAGCATTCCTTTCATACGAAATATTGATAAAATAAATAAAATATTGAAAACAAAATAAACATGATATAAATAAATAAACAAGGAGATATGTAAAATAATATTTACTCTTAAGATATTCTTATAAATTTAGTAATAATTGAATCCAACGACTTGTCCAATAAAAAAACATGTGTTTATTCAGTAAACTTGAGTTTAAGTGGTTTTGTTTACAAAAATGTGTGCTACCAAAAAGTTTAGAAAAAGTGTGAACAAAAACTATATTGTGATCCTGCCTTACGACTATTAAAAAATAAATTTAGAATAATTAAATTATACTATCACTTTGTTTCGAGAAAATAAATTAAAGTTTTCAAAATAATAGTTATATTTATATAGTGGGTGCAATAATATAATTTTTAAATAAATAGATTTAAAGTAAAGGGTAAAATATATGTGACCACCCAATTATTGGGTGTGACCTATTTTGACCACCGAATTATAAAAATCAAAATTCGACCATTTAAATTAATTAATCAACCAATCAAATAATAACATATACACGTCTAATTTATTGGAGGAAAATTAAAGAGAATGAAATGTAGTCTTGGTGGGGTTTGAACCTAAGATCTAATTAAAGAGAATGAAAAAGCCAAGCCTTTACCACTACACCAACTACTCCTCAATGATTAAAATTACACCATTCTGTATATATTTTATAATGAAGTAAATGCTAGGGAAAAAAGAAGTAAAAATATTTGAGAGGAGACTCAAGATAAGTCATATGAGATATATAAAAACAAGCATTTCACTAAATCAATTCAAATAATTAAATTAAAAATAAAAACATTTTAATTATATTTAAAGTATAGTTAAAGAAAGATTTAAAATGAATATATATATATATATATATATTATCCGAACAATTTTACCAACAATGATCTATTTTTTAAAGAAACATATAGTTTGTAAAATATTTTTTTAAGAAAATTAACAACACATATCAGATAAAAAATGAATTAAATTATTAATTGTCAAAATAATATGTTTTAATATAATATATATAATCATTAAATTAAGATATTTAATAAAAAATTAAAATTATTAATTAAATTAAATAACTCGATTCAATATTATATATATTTATGAAATTATCAAAATAGATGTGAAAAAAAGTCTTGGCTTTAGTGGCATTTTTGTTTTTACACATCTCATATGACCCATGTTCGAGTCTCCCCCCAAATATTTCTATTTCTTTTTTTTCCTAGCATTTATTTTTATAATATATATATATATAATGATGCACTTTATATCACTAAAGAGTAGGTGATGACACATGTTCTTATCTGATTGGTTGATTAATTTTATTTAATTAAATTAAAATTAGGACCAAATTGATATAATAGGTAATTAACAGGAACCAAATGTATAATTATACAAATTTTACTTTAATTGTCACATCTTCGTTAGATTTTAACATCATGTGGTCAAAATAGGTCCATTTAAATAGTTAGGTGGTCAAATAATTTTGAATTTTTATAGTCCGGTGATCAAAATAAGTCAGACCCAATAGTTGGGTGGCCACCAAAATAGTTTACCCAAAAATAAAATTGAATTATTATATGAATTATACGAAATATAGAGAAGTTAAAAGAAATAATAAAATGCATATAAATAATTAAAACACATGGTCATAATGTCAGGAGAAATTATATGTACATGGCACAAATATCAAACTTGTTAAAATTTATATAAAATTAATTACAATGTATAAAAATTTATTTAAATTATTTTTTTGAAGAGAAGAATTTTTCTCTAAGTATTGAACCCACAATATACAAAAGAGTATATTTCCATGTTTGAAATACGAATACGATATGAATTTCTATGAATGTATAAGTGAATTTCTAAAGGGACTAAAAGAGTATATTTCCATGTTTGAGCTCTATTTTCCTTCACCTACGTTTGGCAAAAGAATCCACCTGTCACTCACATTCTCGGTTGGGACGCATAAACAAAATGTACTCAACACAAGTATCAAATTGAACAGAAAAAAATAAAACAAGTTCAGGTGCCAAAATATACATTTAGCCAAAGAAATGGACAAAAAGAAATGTAAGTACCAAATTGAACTTTGAAATTAAGTTCAGGTGCCAAAATATACATTTAGCCAAAGGAAACAAAACTAGCACAAGAGGGGCGAGGACCCAATAATTGCAACAAACCACATTTTTTCAATTTCTTAGTCAAATATAATATACACCTTTCTTCAACATATTTATTCAGACAATAAAAAGAAACAGAATTTGCATGTGCGCAGCCAATACCATGACCATCTATGTCAAACTCTTCCTTGTAATATAGGATTGAGCAAAATAACATACACCAACAGAACGACAACTTTGAGGCAAAGAATATACCAGGCGAGTCTCCTCACCATACCAAACATATTTCCTATTCACGATGACGGAGAATTTACTGTTCGATCCAACTTTTGAAGAGTGTAATCATGTAAGTTCTTTCAAGAATCACTCCAACCATCTTCATCATCGTCTTCATCACTTCCGGCCAATGCCTAATTTAAGAGAAAAATAAAATTGAATGCTTCTAACTGTAACATAACAGGCGGAAGAATAATCAGGACAAATACAAACCTGGCGAATTGCATTTGCTTTCTCCAAGATTGCTGCAACTCTCATGTTGGTTTTAGGACCCTGAACACGGGGTCTGGTCACCGCTGCAGGCTTCAAGTTGAAGGACTGCAGAAAGCAAAATAAATCAGCCCTTGCACCTCAGTATCTCTTTAAAGAAAAAAGAATGTCAGATTTTACTGGATCTAACCTTCGTTCGTATCTGTTCCAGAAATGAATCTCTTTCATCTACCGTAGGAATGATTGGAGGTCGATTCTGCTCGGTTACCTTTCTCAACTGCAGAAAATTTAAACTGTTACTTCACAAGAAACAGTCAAACTGGGAGAGAAAAAAAATTAAAAAATTGAAAAACAAGGCTATAATCACCTTGCTTTTTCCATGAGCAGTAACGGCATCGATGAGAGGATTGCGAGGTCGAGGAAGTTTAATAGGTGGATTCCCACTTGAGTTTCCTTCTTCAGCAGCTTGTACTAAAGCAAGAGTATTTGATGGCCATGCCGCCTCTCCTTCTGATGTAGACAAATCGTGCTCTAGAGTTGTATTTATCTGTGAAGTTTCTTCCGCTGGAGCTGCCAAGCCATGCTGAACAATGGCATTTGGTGTCTGCACCTTTTCTCCCTCAGAAGCTGCCAAACCATTCGGAGGCTGCTCGTCTATGTTGGTTGGAAACTGCTCCTCTACTTTGGCAAGATCATCTGCTACCT